>PVLD010010701.1:8662-69491 GCA_004027595.1 Dinomys branickii | reverse complement strand
TTATTGGAGTCCCTGCAGGCATGAAGGTTCCAAGGTGCCAGTCTATCCTTTGGGGCTTTCTGCGCGGCCCGCCCGATGCGCACGAAATGTGAGACCGCTGGGCGTTGCCGCCGCCAGAGAGCCGATCTCTGTCGGGAGTCGCCGGAGAGCTGCGCCGGGTCGGGGGGCGGGAGGGATCGAGCTGTCTGTATTCTCGGGGCGCTAGGACCCAGCAAATCTTTCTCTCCGCTCCCGGCGGCGTTTGGGGCCCTCCGCGCGGCCCGCCCGACACGCGCGAAGCCCGACACGCGCGAAACGTGGGATTGCCGGGCGTCTCCGCCGCTAACAAGCCGATCTCTGTCGGGAGTCGCCGGGGGGCTGCGCCGGCTCGGGAGGCGGGAGGGATCAAGCCGTCCGTGCTCTCAGGGCGCTAGGACCCAGTAAATCTTTCTCTCCGCTCCCGGCGGCGTTTGGGGCCCTCCGCGCGGCCCGCCCGACACGCGCGAAGCCCGACACGCGCGAAACGTGGGATTGCCGGGCGTCTCCGCCGCTAGCAAGCCGATCTCTGTCGGAAGTCGCCGGGGGGCTGCACTGGCTCGGGAGGCGGGAGGGACCGAGGCGGCCGCGCTCCCACTGCGCTTGGACCGAGCCAAGCTTCTTCCCCGCTCGGATCGTCCCTGGCTCCCAGCGTCTGGGGCTTTCCCACGTCTCGCCCCGGCAGCCTGGTCCGCCCTACCACATCTCCCCAGCATCTCAGAGAAATACGCCCAGTTTAAACTTCCCAGCCGAGGTCCCGGCATTCAGGCTCGCCAAGTCTGTCTCGAGCTGGTGGTGTTTATTAAGGAGGTTCGCTCCCTTGCTGCTCACCTGGTCGCCATCTTCCCCGGATCCCTGCATTAACTTTTGTTGCCCAGAATTGCTTTTGCTAATCTAAGTCTCTTCTGATTCCAATAAGTTTTAGGAATGTTTTCTGTAGTTCTGTGATGTATGCTAATAGTGTTTTGTTTGGGATCACATGAAGTCTGTGTAGCAATTTTGGAGTAGGGCCATTTGGAGTAGTCTGTCCCCCGCCCAAGCAGAAACACTTGTGTAGACACATGGCTTTGGTTATTAGCTTCCAGCCATGGCAGATTCCAGTCTCAACTCTCTGGGCCAGGGGTTGGAAAGGGGAGGAAAGGAGGTTTGGTTCATGTTGGACTCAACCTGTCACCCTGGGAAACTTGGAGGCTGTGAAGGTATTTATTATAATGAGCCAGTCTTCAAATCAGAAAATATCTCTCTGTATCACTTATTCAACAATGTCATCAGTTCATGACATAATGCATTGCATTCCTTCAATAAACAATAGTCTTGCAGGTAGAGCAAGCAACATTCAGCCTGTCTCCTGAGGTCTTTCTCACTGTGGGTCCCACAAGGTCTTCTCCTCGCTCCTTCAACTCATTCAGAGGTAAGGACTGAACTCAAGCCCAACTGAACACAGCCTACAGAAGCCTCACCTGTACACATTTAAGTCCCATGCCACCTATTTCCACAGCCACAATGCTACATCTTCTAGCATTAAGAGGAGGAAATCCTGAGCTAGTCTGTTAGGAGGTCACTGTCCCTGAGCTGTTTTCCAGTCCTCCTGAATTATGCTGAATCTTACCTACTTACTTTCCTGAAACTATTCACATTTATCTGCCAGCGGATGGCTAGGTTAGGGGTGAAATACGTAGTATATGAATTGCTATTCTTGGGCAAATTACAGAGAAAAATTCCACAATCTTAGTCTCATCAGTCCCTGGTTTCCATTTCAAACAGCTAATCAGCAACATCTGTTAAACAACAGTCAATCAAATGAGGCAAAAGAGCAGAGCTGTTGATTCAGGCTTCCTCCTCAAAGGGTTCGGGCTGCTCTGGGCCTGATGGTGTGCATTCATCACTGGAAGGATGTCTGAGGCCAGAAACAGCACCATGTGACAGTAGGATAGCAGGGAGCAGGGGCCTGTGTTTATGTGCCTCCCGCACATGCATCTGGGGCTGGCAAGAGTTAGGGGCACAGGGGTAAGAGACACAGCCACTGCTCTAGAGGAGCTGACGCTCCCCACAAGATTGGACTAAGATTACAGAAGTTTTTGTTTTCCTCTTGGTGTCAGGAAAACTAGGTAAAAGACACCGCCAAAGAGGATAGCATCTCTTGAGGCCAGGTGACATAAGACAGAGCTGGCCGTGATGGATGGGACAGATGGGACAGGGACTTGCATGGCTTATACTGTGTCCCAGAGCTGGAATCTGGATGAGACAAGGAAGGGAAAAGGAGGAAAGCAGAGAAGCAGGAGGGAGGACCAAATGCTCGGCAGACCACAGCTCTAATTCTTCAAACAACTCTTTTTCAAGTGAAAATTGTCATGGCAAAAGAGAAAATGTCAAAGGGAAGATGTGAAAGCTGAAAGAACAAGAGGCTGCTCTTCAGAACACAAGGACACCAAACATCAACAGTAATAAGCACATTTATTGGCAGGAAGAAATGCCAATCAATTCCAGTCAGCTCAGCTGGTCCTGACTCCTTCCAGGGCTGTGTGATGCTCGCAACCCTCATCTGACCAGAGTCTGCACGTGCTCAGACCAGTGTGGCTGCCACAGAGTTCACCTCGGGGCTTCCGAGAGGCCCAGGTAAGAAGTCTCTGTCCCCAGGTGTCTGTCAGCTAATATATGAGGCTTTGGCTATCTGTTCAACTGGGTTATTAGTTAGTACCCTAAGGTCCAAACCACTAGTTGGTACAGAATTTTGTTTTCTACAGGTTAAGGGGCACAATGCATACGAAACTGGCTGAGCATCCCTTCTCCACAGTGATTTACTGAAAGACTCCCTGACCCTTAATCCTAATATATCATCTTCATTGGATTAAGAAACACCTAGTAGACTAGGAAAGCAGGCTCCTGGTGTGTCTCAGTGGGGTGTGCAGGCAAGGCCTTGGGGTCTGCATCTGGTCCCTTACCTGGTGCTGCCATCCTGCTCTGCTTCATAGTTGCCACAACCTAAGCAGCTCTTCTGCCATGTTTCTGTCTTGGAGCAGCCAACAATGGACTGAACCTACTGAAACCATCAGCCAAATTAAAACCTCTCCTTTAAGTTGTATGTGCTGGGGGTACTGTGTCCTAGGTGTGGGGAAGTGACAAATACAGCCTCTCCTCACATTTTTCTAGCTGCCTCCAGCTACTTTATGTTATGGTCTCTCTCCAGGGTCTCCCATAACCAGTAGCCACTCCCAGAACTTACATTTCAACCTTCAAGACACAAACTCTACACTGAGCTGTGACTAGTGCTTCAGCAAATAGTAAGACTCCCTCAGCCTTCCAAGTTACAGCTCCATCATAGTGAAGTGCCCAGCAAGGATTGGCTCTGAAAGCCAGGACAAAGCAGCAAACTGGGCTATGACCCCAGTTGAATTAGAAGACAAAGCTATGGTTTTCCTGCAAATAATGAAGTGACTAGTTTGACAATTTTTTTAAAATTTGAGGGAGCGGAATGGAACTTAGGGCCTTGTGCATGCTAGGCAAGTGCTCCCACACTGAGCTATATCCCCACATACTCAACAAATATTTGTAAACCCCTACATATGACAGATACCACAGCAGACACTAAGGATGCAGGAGAGGACAAAACTCTAATCCTGTGATTATAATAACAGGTGCTCTCAGCCTAAAATTAACCCAGTTCATCATCATGGTTGTCTCAGTTATCATTAGTAGTATGACTATCTCTTTATGAAAACGCTGTTGGCGCGGTCATTGGTACCTTCTGCCCACCACCCTGGCCATTCCCATGCAGTGCTTATGATCCCATCAGCACTAGTTTCCCTCCCTTACTGCAGGCTTTGCATGTCCATGATATATGGTAATATAAACAGAGTCTGTGCCACTTGAAATTTTCAATAAAAACAGAAATCTAAGTGATAAATATTTCATCCAGCGCAGAGAACAATTTCAGGGCCATTTATAATAACATGTCAATCCCAGACAGAAATGAGAGGGAGCTAGAGAGTAACAAGGTGGATAAGTGTGGGGAGGAATCAAGGCTCAACACACCGTGGAGGGGCAAAGGCGAGGGGAGAGAAGGGGATAGGAAAAGCCTGGAGCCAGGACAGTCTGAACTGAACAGCTCTGAGGTCATCCCCAGTTTTTGAGGATGAAGCAGCACCCTGCAAAGAACTGAATGGGTCCTGAACAAGAAGTTCAGTGCTGGACTCTGAGCAGAGGTTGTACAGCAAGCACCCTGTGAGCTTCTCACAAGGCAGAGGGTCGGCCTCAAGGAGACAGTGAGCCCACAGCTGAGCAAACTATGGCTCCAAGACCCACACACACGAGTGGGTTGGAGTTACTAATCCTGCACATAAGCCAGACTTCTGGAGTCTCTTCTGCCTTCCCAGAATCTTTGTCCATCTTCAAGATCCTTGAGATGCCTCAACAGAGGAAATGATGCCCCACCTGGAAGGTTCCCAAGGACAAGGAAGCTGAGTAGCCCCTCTTGCCTGGAGATTTTCAGAGCCCCTAAAGGCAGAGTGTGAAGAAGGGACCACGTTGATGGCTGAAGAAGAGCAAATGGCAGAAGCTGCCACACTGAAAATTCAGTCTGGAGCCCAACAGGATTAGGCCTGTTCACCCTTTGCCTCCACTTTCTGGGCAACAAAAGAACCTCTGGAGGCAAAAAGCATGCACAGTTTCCATGTCCCATCTTCCTCTCCCCTCCTCAGCTCCTCTGCAGCTTTAGGACAGAAAAACACATTAGAACAAGCAAAGACCGTAGAGGGTGTAATGGATTGATAACTGGTGGTCAACTTATAACCCCCAGCTGAACTAACTGTGATGGTAGGTGTGCAAGGCCTACCTGGGGATTGTTGCCAGCAGCATAAGAGGCAGAACTGGAGAAGAAGTTTGGCTATTGGGAGCAGAGAAAGGCTGTTTGAGCTGGTGGAAGATGTTGGTTGTTTTGGAGGAGCTTGTCATGCTGGCTCTCCTGATGAACTTGGCTATTTTCATCCTGCAAGGAGCTCAGGACCTCGTTGGCACTGAGAATGGCTTTGGTTCGCTTTGGGGGAGCTCTGGTCCTCACTTTGAGCATTGCTTCTTGGCTTCAGTGGGGAAGATGGTGCACTGCTGGTTTCCAGGAGAAGCTTGCTGTGTTGGCTTCCCTGATGGGAACTTGGCCATCTTGATCACTGGAAGAGCTCGGGATCTCACTGTTGCTGAGGATGGCTGTGGTACCTTTTGTGGGGAGTTTAGGTTCTTCTGAGCATCGCTTCCTGGCTCCAGTATAGATATCTCAGCCTGCCGGCACAGATTCTTCATTCTGTTGGCACAGACTTCCTAGATTCCACCATTGACCTTTGGGCCTTTCTAGCACAGATCTGTGAAACAGGCCTACATGAGAGGGTGTAGTGGGCTCTGGTCTGGGCCTCCAGTTGGACTCGCGGAAGGTACTGTTATGAGCTCTAGGTATTCAGCTGGACTCATATAGGACATTATCATGAGATCCAAGCCCTCAGCTAGTTTCCTTGGTCTTAATATGTGGACAGATTTCCTACACTCTTGTGTATATCGTTCTTTGGGTGACTATTATAAATAGTCATATAAAGTATGTGTCCTATATTATATTATTCCCCTTGCAAAATAAGTCCCAAACCAACACAGGGTTTAGGTGAAAGAGGGAAGAATTACATGTCATTCACTCATGTCACCCATACTGAGCACAGGTACTGCTCTGAACATGGGATGTGAGAGCAAGGTGACCTGCTCTCTGCCTCACTGTCCAGCAGACACAGAGACAGCCATCTCAACAACGAGGCCAGACATAGAGTCACCGTAGGCAGAAAGCCAAGAGAGACTCCACAAGGGCATGGAGAACTCACTACCTGTGTGATCACCAGGCAAACACAAGGTGCTGCCATTTGCTTTCATGGTTGACAGCTGGAAGCCAAGGCCCCTCCAGCAACTGCCTTCTGTCCCAGAGAGCTGCCTCACTCCAGGACTGCCCAATACCAGGGACCCGTTCAGACAGGGAATATCAGGTTAATAATATCCCTTCATTATTGTGGGCAGATCAGGTCCTCCTCAACAAGTGCACAACAAAGGCTAAATAAAAAGGGGCAAATGAAATTATTTCAGGGCCCCAGGAGGATCAAAACCCTCTGACAGAATTCAAGATTCTCTCAGGGTTAAGAACACAACCTTCTCTGGGCGGCGCATATTTATTTGATCACCAGGAGAAGGGAAGGGAGTGCTCAAGAAACAAGGAATTAGTCAAGAACTTCTCCAAGTAAAGTATTAAATTAATCCTTAATAAGGAATAAATTAATGCCCCCAGGAGTGAGATGCCTGAGGCTATCGTCTTTACCTAGTTGAGACTGGATCCAAGTGTCCTTGGCTGTGATCTTGTCTTATTCTTTAAGGCTTTCCAGCTTGATCCGCCATTACAGGTTTTAGGAGGGATTAATGACTCATAGAGGTTCGCTTACTATGAGTCCACCGGCCATTTCCAGACAAGAAGCCTAGGCCTTGGACAGATTCACAAGTGAACATGGAAAGCCAATTGATTAAGTCCTGCTCAGGGCTGCTTCATAGTGGTCTCTATCAGGGGTCGGTCTCGAGACAGGACAACTATGAAGAGCACCCTAACTCTGCGGCATGGTGGGGCCAGCTGAGTGGCCCCTGTGCTGCAACTGGACAGCGATCTGATTCCTTTGTCCTCCTGATGGTAGCCGCTCAATTACAGTCGTTAGTCGCTAGGCAACATTACCCCCCAGGATACTAACTTTGCAAGTGTATAAAATAAATGCCCATATTGTTGAAGTCAGTCCTCCTGCTCATCAGGCAAGAGGTGACTGCACCTGACCCAACTCTTGTCTCTTGTCTTTACTTTTCTCATACCGACCACCCTTTTACTCCAGGGTACAACAAGAGACCAATGAGGTTCGCTATATCCTCCACCCTGCTGTACCCAGGTCTGTCACAGGGATCCACCCTCTGAGCACTTGCAAGCAAGCCATCTGCAGTCATCTCCTGTCTTAGCATCCACCTCCCAGGCCATCCATGACCTCAGCCAGGCACCAGAGACAGTGTGAGGCTTTCAAGAACATCCAAATGTGGGAGAAAAGGATGACAGCTTAGCTACTTACACCTGAAGCAAAGCACTGATTATTGGTTGAAGGCACAAACTCTCTCCCCAGCGCCCCCTGAGAGCTGTGTGAGGTCCTGAGGGATCTCTGTAGAACATGCCAGTGGCTGGAGGCACTTTGTCAAAACTGATTCTGGTCATCTGCTTCCTTGGATGTCCCTGCTACTCTTCACAAGTCTGCTTACCCACAGAAACAAAAGTTTGGAATTGTCATCAGGAATGCAAATAGGGAAAAAGTCACTCTACAGACAATAACGCAGAGTGGAAGATGTGGCTGCAGAACCCTGTCTTTTAAGCTGCTGATCATGCATTACAAAGTAAAAAGAAAAAAAACTTGACACAGCATTGCAGTTGGCTGTCAGTAAAGTCAGCTCATTTTCCTATCAGAGTCTATTTCGGCCACTTAGCAAACTATCAGGGCTCAGGCACAACTGAAATGGCCCTGAGGTGAATTATGAACATCAGGTTCTTCTTTTAAACTGTCATCATTGCTGGACTTCAGGAGCAGCCCCTTTCTGCAAGGCCTCCTCTCTACTGACAAAGGCAGAGGCTTCTCCAAGGTACCTTGATTACTGAAGCAGGCTGGGAGCTGGTAAACCAATTTGTTTCCCCCTCAATAAATTGTCCATCCATACTATGATATTTAAAGTTGCAAATGGCATTTTATGACTTGAGATTTAAAAAGAATCATTTCAATAAATTTCTTATAATCTAGAAGGTTCCTGGCATTTCGATAAAATTTTATCTTGAATAATG
Organism: Dinomys branickii; assembly: GCA_004027595.1. Lineage (NCBI taxonomy): Eukaryota > Metazoa > Chordata > Mammalia > Rodentia > Dinomyidae > Dinomys > Dinomys branickii. The sequence goes on along the minus strand of PVLD010010701.1, from coordinate 61,603 downwards.
AAGAGGGAAGTACTAATCACTTTAAAGTCACTGTTGGCTGGCCTCTGAAGTCAACAGCCCAGCTGCTTCTCCTCAGGGATTATTCAGAAACACAGTTTAAAAAACAACAACAATAACAACAAATCCCCTACCAGTCTTCTAATAGAGCTACAGCTTTCAGAATAATTACTAAATGTGCGCTTTGCTAAGTGGTGCAGAGCCATCAGCATCATGACAGGGCATGCTGCGTCCTTCCCCAAGCTGCTCCTGGCTTGGGGTGAGCGGTAGGAGCCTGGCTTTGCCCTCTGCTGCTCCCCACCCCCCTATACGGCAGCAGGGAGGCACTTAACTATGGTGACCAGAACACACAAGGATCCCAGGACTTCTGACAAAGACCAGGATGTTTCTGTTGAAACCAAACTCAAGCTGATACCAGGGTTCTTCTGTCACTGCGCCCACTAGCTCTGCCTCTGCTGTTAGACATTCTCACAACAAATAACAAAAATGACAACAGTACCCACCACCTCAGTGCTTTGCATATACGATGACATTTGACTCTACTTATCATATGTGGTAGGTGTCATAATCCCTACTTGACAGATGAGCAAACCGAGGCACAAAGACACTAGGTGACTTGCTCAAGGCAGTAAGTGGCAGAGCCCAGACTGAAACTCGGGAGTCTGGATCCAGAGTCCACGTACCTAATGACTGCCAGCACTGCAGCGCACCCTCCGGGAGCCCTGACTGGACACTACATGGATGACGGCCTGCAGCAAGCTCACACACCTTCCCCCAAGGGAGTGGGGTCTGCAGTTAACCTGCCGCTTGGCCCCCAGTGCCCCCTGGAGGACCAGAGCCTAGATGACCATCAGTGGGAAGCTGCGGCTGAGTCCTGGCCCCATGTTCTCGACCCACCTGTCTCACGGGTTCCTTCTCCAGGTCCTTGGCTTGGATCATGATTCTTCCTTCACCCAATTACTCTCCATTAATTCAAACAATGTACATACCTACAATTTTCAAAGCTTTACGACAGGCTCTGATGTTGGGGACTACAACTTCACAATGGATAATTGTGCATACTTCCCTAAGGGATAACTGGGGGCTTGGGATTATTGGGATCAACCTTTTAAGATTTCTCATTAACTCCTTCATGATGGGCCTGCCTCTTCCACCCACTAAGACTAAATTAAGACCACTAAGATGAAAAAACACCCCAGGGAAAGATCCTTCTTGGCATGGGATCATCTCTGCCCTCTTGATTCATGCCAGGATTACCTGCTGCTGCTGAGTCATGGACCTCTGAGTCTTCTGCCACCTTGAATCTTCCGCCAGCCCCTCCCATCACTGTGTGCACCCGATCAATAGTGGCCAGATTGGAGTGTCTCAGTCTCCACCCATCCTGAGGCACTGACCTCCCAGCACCCCTTGCTGCGTTACTAAATTTGTCTCTGTTTCTTATTTCATCTTTGCACTGTACCCCTCATACAGGCAGTTGGGGATCTTGGCCAGGTCCCTGATACTCTGGGAATACAACCTTTTAAAGCAGCTACTGATTTTGTTAACTTCTGGTCTCCTCAGACAGTGCCTTAAATGCCATCCTGTCTGGACTGGAGTTTGTAGCTGCCTAGTCCTGTATGCAGGGCCTGGTCCCTTTCCTTGGTGTTGTTGGGCACTTTGCCTGTGTGTGTCCTGTACCTTGGTGCCCTGGGATGAGCATAGAGAGGAGAACAGAAGCGCTCGAAAATCACAAGGGCAACTGGGTAGGGCCCATCACTTCTGAGAGAGGAGGTACATTGTACGTGAGGAAAGGGAGCAGAACATGCAGCTGTCTAATCAGCATCTTTTCCAAAGTCTTTTTGGACTCTGTTTCCTGTAAATACCATCTTGTTGCACTGCTGTTTACATACAACCTATGTGAATATTTTCATATTTTGACTCCTGAATGCCTCCCAGCACTTGGAAGCTAATCTGCCACGCTCTCCACAGCATTTGAGAACCCTCACACGCCAGGTGTAGCACACCTGCTCAGAGAAAACCGGGCCTTTGAAGGAGATGCTGATGTTGCTGTGGAAATGGGTTGTTTACAAATGAGGGCCCAGCCTAGTGTGTGGTACAAACCTGTAATTCCAGCACTCTGGGAGCCTGAGGCAGGAGGATTGCAAGTTTGAACTCAGTCTGGGCAACTTAGCCACTCAGTGAGACTCTCTCTCAGAATAAACATTTTTTAAAAGGGCTAGGAATATAACTCAGAGTGAAGGACCTGGGTTCAATCCCCAAACCACTAGCATGGATAGATAGATAGATACATAGAGACAGGTAGATAGATAGATAGATGTAGGACAGACAGATCAAATGAACTATTTAGAGGGAAAACAGCATGAGATTTCTATTACCAGAGGCTTTAGAAGAAATAATTTTTATGACTCAATCATAACCCTCCAAGCTCCATCTGATATACACATGGGGACCCAATCCATTTTTAGAAAATAAAATAGTTCCTAAACTACTGGGAGATGGTCAAATGGAGGCCCCCAGGACCCGCCTGAGTGAGCAGGAAAACTAGTAAGTGCTCATCACTTGCACAACGACCTGGTTCCCACTGGGACTGCACAGCCTCCTATGGTTTTCTGCTAATGCTGTTACCATATCTGGTCATTTTCTTTTTTGTACAGAGCAATTCAAATTGATGCTCAGATTCCATTCACATTGTGAATCAAAAAGTTATTTTCTTGTAATCTATGAAACTTACTGATCTGTATTACATTGCAGCCTACCCTGCAAGTCCTGGTGACTGATGCCCGGAGCCATGTGAAAAGGTCCCAAGAATCCTGGTGCTGCCTCAGTTCCTAGGGCCTCTGTCACTTCAGAGTCACCTGGCTGCCATGCTGGCTCCCCTGACCCCTCATTCTCACCTACTGAGGAGTCAGTGTCACATCCAATCTCTTTGAACTTCATGACATCTCTCACCATTCCACCCATCTATCACCACTTCCACAGCATCTGGTTTACTGCCCAGAGCAGTCCCTTGGTACAACCGCCTTATGTCCTGGCCACCACCAAGGCCACCCCATTACACCCAACACTGGGTCAGCATCTGAATAACAAAGTCCAACCCTGCTGATCTCGTGTGTGATCTCGTGTGACACAGAGGCTCTGTGTCACCGGAGTAGGAGAAAGCTCTAGCCCTGGGCTCTCCACAATTTGTCCTCTGCTCTAACGCCTCCACCCAGCAGCATCCAACTTTGCCTTTCCAAACACACATTCACCTCCTTCCTTCTGGACAGCACCTGCTGCTTCTTCCCCAGAAATGCCTCCTTCCCCAACTGCCAGGCCCAGAGGCACCAGAGGCAAATGTTTAAGTCCAGCCCCATATCACATTCTCTAAAGTCATCCCTGGCTTCCTGAAGCTGAGTCAATGCTCCTTCTCCTGTATCTTCTATGATCATTCATAGCTTCAGAACCGTATTCAGTTACATCACCCTCTGACAAGCCTTGAGCCACTTTGTGTCAGGGACCACACTGTATCCATCTTTATGTCCTTACGGATCAGGGTGTTGCCTGGAACACAGGAGACCCTGAGAGGGGAGATGACAGGGTCAGCTGGATTACAAAGTAGCTCAGGCTGTGAGAATGAGGATGGTGTAATCTATGAAAATGCAACTAGGCTGAGCCATAAAGAGGTGAAGGAGCTCTGGTACAAAAATAGCATGGGCTAAACATGGCAAAAGCCCTTCCTTGTGCCCTTCAATACATACTTACAGGAGGCTGTTAAGTGCCAGCTACTGTGCTAATGGCTGGAGAAAAAATAATGAGCAAAACCAAACATGGTCCGTGTCTTAACGGAAACTTACAGTCTGAGAGGCAAGAAAAGAAACCAAATCATTTCAAAGTAAATGAAAAGCAGGAATGAGGCCTCTTGGGGATATATTTGGAGCATATATTTGGAGAGAAATAACTGAACATTTGACTTAGAAATTAGAGAATGCTCCCCTGAAGAAGTGATGGCTATTTTGCATTCTACAGGGAGTCTTTTAAGCAACTGGGAGAGGAATGGTAGTCTAAGCAGACAAAACAGCTGTGCAAATGCCCTGTGTTAGGAATGGGAAATGTACACTCAAGCAACCAAAGAAAACCCACATGGCGGAAGTGTGGAAAGAGAGGGATGCAAAATGCATGATGAGGCTGGAGATGAGAGACGTAAGAGACCAGAACAAATTTTCTTCTAGGTTAATTCAAGAATTTCATTTTCATGCTCAAAGAATGGAAGGCGCCATGATCAGAAGTGCTTTAAAAACAACCAGAAAAACAAACAACAAAAAACCATTCTCACTATGAAATGGAGAATGGAACGAGGGTAGGATGGGGAGAACAAAGACGGACTGACTGGATATATTTTAGTTACTTTTATCATTGCTGAGACAAAATACCTGACCCAAGGTTAAAGTAGGGAAAGTTTATTTCAGCTCACAGTGTGTAGAGATTGTAGTTCATAGACAGCTGACTCCAAGGCAGGGTGGCACAGCAGAGGAGAAACAGTGCCATGATGTGGCAGAGCAAGGCGAAGGCAGCAAGCAGCAGTAGCAGCAGCAGCCAGCCTCTCCCTTTTATCTCTTCCAGGCTACCTGCCTTTTGGGTGGTGCCCCCCACACCCAGGGTGGGCCTTCCCATTGTCTGCACCCAGAACTATGCTAAACCAGTCAGTAGACTAATCTAGTAACTATGTTCCTTTAATCCCAGCATCACATACCCTAGATCCAGCCACCTCTGAAAAGCCCCACCTGTCACCAGGTGAGGCTCTGAGGGGACCTCTAGACACGAGCCCTAACAGTGGGGCAGAGAGAAGAGTAGAAATGGATATGGAAGCAGCGGGGCACTGTTCTTTTTTTTTTTATTTTAAGACATAAAAGAAGAAAACATATTAACAAACAGACATCCATCTACAAAACAGCCTAAGAACAATACAAACAATACAAAGTTACACACAAAGTGGTAGAAAATTAACAATGGTTGTTGTATTAGGTATTGATATCTTCAAAGTGATTTCTCAGGAAAACAAATAGAGAGATGCAATATTGATCAAACAAGTAATCATTAACTGCTCTCTTCGGTAAAGCAACAGAAGACAGTAGTACAATTGTTAGCTATCCTGTAAATACATACACACATAATTTCCCCTTTTTTCCCTTCTCCTTTCCCACACCTCAATTGCCCCTTACTTTTAAGCATTTTCCTTTCATTTCACAATGTCTATCATACCTCCTAGTTTTTATTCACTCTTTCAGGTTCTTATACTAGTGAGAAAATATGTTGCTTACACATGCACATCTGATTTATTTCACTTATGAGTATGGTCTCTAGTTGTGACCATTTATCTATAGAAGCCTCGAGTTTATCTTTCTTTATAGCTGAATAATATTCCATTATATAAAAGTACCACAATTTGTTTAGCCAATCTCAGTGAATGCACATTTGGGTTGCTTCCACAACTTACAAATTGTGCTGCTATGAACATGGGTGCACATATATTGCTGTGATACGATGTTTTCAGATCTTCTGGGAAAATACTGAGAGAGAGAAAGAAGAGAGAGACAGACAGAAAGAGAGAGGGAGGGAGGGAGGAAGAAGGGGAGGGGAGGGGAGGGAGAAGGAGAGGGAGGGACAGAGTATACATACAGAGTGAGTGCTTAAAGAAAAAATCACTAATTTGTCTACCACCAAAGAAAATCACATGGGCATTTTGGTGTATGCTTTTCCAGTTATGTCCTCCAGCAGCCTTGTGAGGATGTTCACAGTGTGCTACACTGGTGAAGTTATACTAAATTGCAATTATAATTCTGATGATAAATGCTACCTAGGAAAGAGGCCTTTTCAGACCATCTTTTATGATTACAGGATTATTGCTTAAATTAGGAATAATGATCCTTAACAACATTCCGCACTTTTAACTTTATCTAGATGCCACTGTGAAAAAAGCACCAAGGGCTCCTCCATCCTCTGGGCATTAGAACAGCTGAGTCATCAGGGTAGCTTCTGGTTCACCAGTCTCCTCCAGACTTCACGGTAAACAAGGTGTTAAAGGGGCCGAGAGGCCCACGGAGCACCCAACGCTTCATACTTCTTCACTGTTTGATATACAATTTTTATTTTACTTCAAGCAACTTTTTCAAATAAAAGTTACACGGTGGTTGCAAGTTCTTAAGTATCGAGAGAACTTTTCTTGACTGGGAGCAACAGACATATCCTCATGCCCTGGAGGACTTACTGTAAGGACACAGGACAGCATTCGAAGGGTGAAAGGGCTTCCGTGGGCATGAAAAGGAATTGTGACAGTCACTCTACATCCACTTATGGCTTCTCTGCTTTGCTCATCTTCTTCTCCCGCAACAGCTTCTCCTGGAACACGAACTCCCACATCACTTGCCCTGCTGGGTGTCCACCAAACCTCTGTCCCTGCCACTTTCCACCTCCAGTAAGCAATACAGACCACAGCATTCTATCTCCAACTACTTGAAGAATAATTAGCTGGGAATCATTTGCCTGCCAGATCTCAAGCCACAGGTTCCGTCCAGTCTGAGGGATGCTTGCTCCTGGCTCCATCACACTACCTTGAGCTAGCACGGACACAGAGTCCAGTGCCTGCCAACTCCACCTGTCTTCTCAGCTGAAGAGGCTATGAGAAGAGAGCTTGACCCAGGCAGCCCCCGGGAGCACTTCTGCACTGTCCCCCTGCGGAATTTCGCCCCCAGAGACAACTGAACTGGACATAAAATCTCCAGATCCAAATCTTTTCCTCTCAGTTCCCAGTAGAGCTTATTTCGCTGTATTCTGGCACAAAGTGTGACCTAGAAGATGTCTGACATCTTATTTCTTGTAAGCCTGTTTTCCCATTGGGATCTGTACACAGCTTCCTCCTTTGTTCATCACTTAGAAATCATGACATGATGTGTTTCCACGTGGCTCTCTTTCTATGTGTTTTGCTTGTAATATGCTTAGTTCGTTAAGCTCAGGAAGGTTTCCTGGTTCTGTCTCATTTTCTTCATTGCTTCTGCTCCACTCTTCTGTTTTCATACGCTGGGACACTAGTGATTCTATGGCAATTCCCGATATTTATTATTTTCTCTTTGGTTTTCCAAAGACCATCTTGAGACTCCTTTCTACATGGGATCCAACAGTCTCAAGTGTTAATTCTGATTGCTGTACTTTCTGACATCAATTTTCATTCTGTGACTACACAGTTGTTTTTTTCTGAAGTCTCTTCTTATTTTATCTAACTTGTTTTTTCCTTCCTTAGCCTCTACTTTTGGCATGCTGCTCCCATTTCTTATATGCCTCCTCTTCTTATGTCAGAACAAGGAGGGTAAATAATTTTTAGAATATTTCTTCTATTTCTTATAATATTTCATCGATCTGCTATTTTTCTGAATCTTGAGGTGACAGGTCCTATATAGTGGATTTTTCTCCCCATTATTTATTTCTACAATTTATTTCTTTTATTTATATAAAAGTAGAATATATCCATACTTGGTGCCTATCAACAACTGCTATTTATCAATAAGAAACAGATTGCTTTTTCTTTATTATTTTGCACTGTGTATTACATTTTGGTGATAGAACCAATTCATTTAAGTAACATTATCATAGCAAGTTATAGTCAGCAAGTTATAGTTTGCTTTTCTATGTGGAGAAAAGCAAAACTATAAAATGTATATTTGTTTAAAGGGAAATTTCATGTACTATAAAGACATTCTAATCACTGTTTCTAATTATGAAGGAAAAAAAAATCACTAAAAACTTTTACAATATGTATCTTACCAGATCTCAAGCTACAGGTTCAGTAAAACTCAAAACAAGAACAAATAACTAAAAACAATAAAACTCAAAACCGTAAAATAACTTTGTCTAAAAAATCAATTATGAAGACTTTAAATGACAACAGTTCCTTAAAATTGTTCTTCTTACTAGTGTAATATAAAGGGAATAGTTTATTGGCTTTCCCAGTGCTCCTTGTCTTCTTAAGCAATAGTATCTCTTTCTTGGGCAAAACACTCAAACAACAAAACTCACGGACTTGTCCGTTTCCAGCAGGTGCTGTCTGACATGGGTTCTTCCTCCACCAGGGGGCATTTTCTTCTACCCTGCCCCTTGCTTGCTCGATCCGTCAACCAACATGACATGCTAAAATGACGGTTCCTGGTGTGCTGCTGGCAAGTCTCTTCCTGTGTCCCTTTATCACCTTTGGCAGCTGACTCCTGGAGAATGGAACCTGGAAAAGCACCCGGTGGTCCAATGCCTACGTTCTCCTCCCTGTCTACCTCTTGTTATTGCTGAAGTCACCACTTAGGGGCAGAAAGAGGGGTGCCTGTGACATGAGGATGGACACAATTGCAGTGGACAAAATGCAGCTTCCATGGAGGGGAGGGTGGCTTGCTTCTCTAGTGGAAATGGACCACGTTTCTAGACCGTCTAGAGGCAGTCAACAAGGGTGAAGGAGCCTCATAGGACAGCATGTGCCACCAGTCACTTCTCTTCTACTGGCTTCTGGCCCCACATGCTATATTAAAGGAAATTCTACATCAATTCTGGCAATGGACTAGAATCTAGTCCTACTTTTCAGTATGTGTTTTGTGCATCTTTTTCATTGTTTTCTAGAGGTAAGGCTGTATGAGAGGCCACAGACATTCTTTCCAATTCAAAGCCCATGACTCTTTTTGCACATCTTCCTTTATGTATAGCTTAAAACCTGACAGGGCATTTTATTTTACCACAGTGGTGCATAAACAAGAATAATGCCCCATCCCCACCCCTGCCCAGGCAACTGGCACTGTCTAGAGACACTTCTGGATATACGGACTGGAGGTGCCACTGGCGTTTAGCAGGTAGAGACCAGATATGCTGCCAAACACTGAAGTGCACAGGAGAGCCTGCCACGACCCATCCAAAACGTCAATAGTGTCAAGCTTGAGAAATTCTACTGTATGGCACACACCCAAAAAGAGAACCTCTGTGGGTTAGTCACGTGACAAGGGTTCTGCTGCTCCCTAATCACCTACACCAGCACCACGTGCTGTAACGGAATGTCTGGTAATTAGAAAGAAGCACAAATTCTCCCTCAGCTTCAGGGAGAAGGGCAGCTTTGTCCAGCTTGGTCTTCCACCCCCACAGTAACCATCACCAACAGGGAGGTACTGAGAGCCACACAGGAAAACAGCACGTAAGGCGGGAAACTGCAGAAAACTGGCCACATTCCATGTGATCAGGCCAACAGTGATCAAAGCACTCAGTGTCAAGTGCTCAGAACAGCTGTGAGGCGTGGAGACAGCAGGAGTCACAGGGCGAGGTCACAGGGCTGGAGACGGTGAGGGCCTGTGTGCTGCAGTAAGCTAAATTCACACTGATACTACAGGACATTCACACAGGTCAGCAACGGCGGGCCTTTCGAAGCTCTCAACCATATAGACAGCACGCTGTGGCGCACACGCCAGAGGTCTGTCAACATTGATAGAGGTTATTGTTAAACTTTGTGGTGGTAGATTCAGTGGTAAGTTGCTTAGTAGGGCTCTAAATGGATTTTTTCCCAGTTAAAAAGAAGACAATGCTTTTAAAAGAAATCCCATCCCATTCAGACAACTAAACAAGCTGGTCTGGTCATCAGCACTCCAACAGGACGTGAGCATGCCCAGTCCTTTCCAGAGCAGCTCTCACAATTAGAGAGCTGGCTGCTCGCCGATTAATTACTACAATTAACTTGGAGCACCCCTACACTGCTCCTCAGGGTCTGCAATTCAGAGCCCAGGGGTCATACTAGTGATCACAACCCTTTCTGTCTATATATGCATAGTTGCTGTTGTTTGGGGCTTGGCATGTTTTTTGTTGGTGTGCTACTCACAAGAACTCGCCGCGTGCAGATACAGAGGTGGGACACACATGGACAGAAGGAGAGGAGTGCTATGGTTTGGATCTGGAAAGTCCTCCAAAACTCTCCTGAACTCAGGGGAGACCTTTCCGAAGGTGGTTTGCAAAAGTGCCATGGAGCTGCTGCACTCATTGGTGGGTTATCATGGGGGTTTAGGGACTGAGTGCATGATTAGCAGCGCACTGGTCAGGAGGCAGCCCGCTGGGAGCTGCCTGGGAAAGGAACACGGGCTTCCTTTGGTCTCCCTAGGATCTCAGCTCCCCACTGTCCTTACGGCATGAACAGCTTTCTTACACCAGGCGCTTCCACCAGGGCTTCACTGCCTCAAGCCTGTCACCTACAGACTGCAGCCTCTGAAATCTGTGAGCCAACATACACATCACCTCCTTTAGGTGGTGGGTGTTGGGTATTTTTCCCAACACGAGAAAGTGACTAGTTGAGAAAGTGACTATGGCAGGGGGAGAAGGATATGGGGAAGGAGAGGGAGAAGACAGGGAGTGGGAGAGACAGGGAGGGGTGGAAGGAGGGACAGAGACCAGCCAGAGTCAGAACAGGTCTTTATAAAAGGCTAACCCACATCTGAGATCAGATGTCAGGCAGAGCTGCCTGGCCCTTCCTGTCACCAACCTTCCTCCTCCAACTTCAGATTCCACAGAAAACCATCAACCGTGGAACACAGATTACTTTTCTGCATATCTATGTGGTTCTCTTCCACCCTGAGAAATGGAAAGTCTACTTTCCCACCTTAGAAAGAAGCAGGAAAGGGTCTCTGTGTCTCTAGACCTGTCCCCACCATGTCACAGCAGGGCAGCTCAGCAGAGGGTCCAGCACCTGAGGCTGCTGTCCCACCACTCAGAGCACCTGCACAGCTTCAGCCCACGTGAGGCTACATCTTTCCACTGACTGCACTCCTCCCTGGGACTCCAACACAGCTGGGCATTTACAAAGAGCAGGAGGCCAGTCAGAAAGACTAGGTAAGACCACAGATGCTAAACCAACTCTACCAAGTGTTACAAATTAGGAGGGGTCTTTTGACCAATTCAAATGGAAATCTGGAATTGGCAAAGTGCTTCTCCCTTGAGGTTAGTGACCCCCAGCTCTGAGTGCCAGGGGCTTCCAGTTCCTAGTACCGCAGTTCCAAGCTCTGAGTGCCAGCACCTCTTAGCTCCTGGCATCACAGTTCTTAGTGTTACTAAGCACCCAATGCTGCTAGCCACCCCCGTCAACTCCACTGCAGCTGAGGCCTGCAGGCCCCTTTATGGCTTTTTGGAGCCCTCTCAGCAATTCGCTGCCTCTGGACCCCACTGCTGCAGGCCTCCCTATGGCCCACAGCCACAACTGCTGCTGGTGACTTCAGGACTCAGCTTTCTTCTCATCTCCTTTGCTGATGGCTCAGGCCTCAGGCCTCAGCCCTGTCTCTCTGGCAGTGACCTCCAATCTCTGGTCTTGGCCTCACCCTTCTGCCACCAGTCTTGAGCCTGGAGCCTGGAGCCTGGAGCCTGGAGCCTGGGCTCAACCTCAGCTTCTGTCTGGTATTTGCTGGTGGCCTTCAGTGTTCAGAACTCCTTCAAGGTCTTTTAGTGCAACCTGCTCAGCCTACACTACTGGTGACAATAAACCAAAGGAGCAAATAGGCTCTGCCACCAGAGGAGGCCTTTGTGAGGACCCAGGCTCAGCACAAGGAGTAGAGTGCTGCAGGGATCCCCAGTGCTCCTCCGCTGACCTAGGGGCAAAGGCAGCACTGAGTATACTGAGGAGGAGCAGGCCCCACCAGCACATTTTCCTGCATTTTTCTGCCTTGAGGACTGCTGGACGTGTCAGAGGGGTAGGAGCATTTGTAGAGGGAGCTATCTGAGTGGCCACTGGGATATTTTGTAAGCCTGTTGCAGCCAGGGCCAGTATGTCTGCAGCAGCTATAGGGTGTCAAGGTCAGCCTTGGCTGTCACAGCTAAAGCTTCTGTGCTTCCAGAAAATGGAAGGGTCAAAAACCACAGGTGCTGTGACTTCTATGGCATCTCTAGGAGAAACTATAGTATCAGCCATGACCCACTTGGGTTCAAGGGATCCTGGAGAATATCAGCAGTGGGCCCTGAAGCCTCCCCAATCTTTGCTATATAGTGTGATTTTTCAGCCACTCCTCAAAGAGGTGACAGCAGTGCCTAGAGCAGAAGAGGGGTATGACAGACACCAGTCAGGTCACACCTTTGTGGCTACAGGGCAACAGGGAAGGCTAGGCCTAGGTTCTTTCTGTCTCACCAGGAGCCACTTCCAGTAATATATCCTACTAGTAGGCCATCCATGGAAAGCAGGAAGAGCTGACCCCCTCCTTAAAGAGGTCCTGTGCACAGCCAGCACGTTAGAGAAAGCAGGCACAGCTCAGTGGCTACCTTAGCATTGGTGTAGGACAAATCTAGATTCCACATATCTGGGTTTTCTCTGGTACTCTATAGGAAGTAGCAGTCTCATGGAGTGATGAATTGTTCATAAAAAGAGCATTTTTAAAAACCTATGAAAAATGCACAGATATTTACTCCATGTAGCACAAGCACTCACCTCCTCATGTGTTCAGGTAACCAAAGTTAAGTATAACCAGGACTACACAATCCTACCAGGGTACCAGTGCAATGAGACACAGCATGAAGGCAGAAAGAAAACTCATCAACTCCACAGGAGCCATCAGAGCCAGGAAGGACTCAGACACTACTCGGGGGCCTCAGATGCCAGCTTAGCAGTACCCAACAAAACACCTCAGAAAGCATTCAGCAAATAAAGGCATAATTAGCACAATGCCAGCACCTAGTGGTGTGGAAAGATTTTCCTCTTCTTCACATAGCAGCCAGATACTCCTCGCTCAGCTCCATCCTGTCTCCCCACTTTTCCCACTCCTGTCCCGCACTGCCACAGGGGACCAACGAGTGTTGTGCATGATGATACCATGCCAGGCTGCCACGTGCCACTACAGACTCATTTAAACTAGACCAGCTTTTGCTCAGAATTCGGTGAGTCTCAGCAATTAAACAGAGTTTAGTGAAACCAAATTATCAAATGCTTGATTTCCTTGCTAGAGGAGCAGGGATATAAAAATCATTCAAATATCTGAATTTCATTTTATCCAGTTACTTCATTGGCATCTCTATTGCTTAATCTTTATCCTTATGCCATAGCTGCCTGCCTCCCCTCTCCATCTAGATCACACCAAACTCAGGTGGTCGCTAACTGGTCTGTCCCCCATTGGTCCTGGTCGGATCCTGCACACAGTCGGGGCTCTGCACATGACACTGAGGGGAAGGACTCTGTCTGGAGTCTGGAGAAGACCACAGTCCTGGGATTTCTCATGTGCTGGCAAGGATTTGTCCACCTCAGTCAAGTCAGTGAATCCCAAGGTTACATGAGGTCGGAACTAAATGAGAGTTTTTAAGTCATAAGGTGCTCTACAAACCAGTAACTGATATCCAGAACACGGAAGTGACCTGCCTAAAACCATGTAGTGGACAAAAAACCAGGGCAAGAATGCTGGGCCTCTGAAGTAGCAGGTGAAAGTAAAACATGTCATCAGACCCAGAGATGAAATGAAGTGTCCCCTACATAGAGCAGAGACAATGTATATTCATACCTCATTCCAACTAAATCATTTGCCTGTGTAATTAGAGGCACTTCCTCAGCTAAATGCTTTCCAGCTCATTATTTCACTTAAAAAATGATTAAAGGGTTCAGAAACAATTATCTATTTTAATTTCCAAAATGGATTTCATGGAAACAGACAGTATATTAATAAACACATACAACTACAACTGTGGAAAGCAGATTGTCTGCAGTAACCCTTGGGTTAGAAACAGACAGTGTGGGCTTTCAGATTCTGCACTGTTTCCATTTGGAAGGACCTGGTCACTGAGTGCTCTTTCTTCCTGCTCAGTAGTAGTGCTGACCGTCTGACCTTGCCAAGGACTGTGTGTTGTTCTAGAGCACCTTGGAATCACTGCTTCAGGTACAGAACGTGCTCTGTCCTTTCAGTAAAGCCTAGGCCACCTTTACCACTAGCCAGTTTCACACTGATGTAGTGGGGACTGCAGTCCATACAGGTATTTCTCACTAGGTCCACATCCGGCGAATGTGGATGAGGGGGTGCCCATGAAAAGCAGGACTTTCTCTTCTTATTCATGAAGCAGATGGTATTGCACTGATCGATGACAGGTCAAGAACAGTAACAACAGAAGCCATTGCTTAGTAAACAGTTGTGGGTGTTTTGCACACCTTGCCAAACCAAAATATTATCTTCATCTTGCAAATAAATAAAATCAAGGTTCAGACCCTTATGTGGCAGAGTAAAAGCAGGTGCTTTGACTCCACAGCCTATGCTTCTACCTGCTGTGCACCCCACTCTCTACAGCCTGTGCTGATGACAGCATCCACTCCTCCAGCAGGCTGCCTCCTTCCCTCACCCCCACTTAATGCTGAGGGTTGTCCTAAGCCCACAGTCCAAAGATTCTCCACCTTTCCAGGTTTACCAAACACAAATACAGACTGTTCCACTATAACACCTGTTATGTTTTAAACATGAAGCATCCTCCAACTGGTATTTTGACAGATTGATCCTCAAAGCAGCAATGTTCAGAAGTGGGGCCTCAAGAAGTGATTGGATCAGGAAGGCACTAACCTCTTCAGTGAATTAAAGGCAAATGCACTGTTGGGAGGTGGCCTGGTTGGAGGAAGTATGTCCCCTGGGTGTGATTTCAAAGGGTATAACCCAGTCTCCAGCCTCTTCCTCCCTCTTCAGCTCTTGCTCGCTGACTGTGTGTCCCGGGTGCCACGCGGTTGGAAGCCATCCTCCACTGTGCACTTTCTACCGTGATGCTCTGCTGGGCTATAGCCCTGAGGCAATGGAGCCATGGACCGTGGACTGAGACCTCCGAAACCACAAGCCATGTCAAGTCCTTCAACCCAGCGACAACACATTTCCTCTTCACTTACCAGTTTGTATGTGACTAGAAAGCAAGACAACAGTGTCCTTATAAGCAGAAATTGTGTCCACTTATACCCATTTTACTAGTGTGTGACATTTTGCTCCGGGCAAGTCTCTGAGTCAGCGTCACTCGCAGAGCTGGCCAGATGACTAAGTAGTGCCCTGCGCCCACCCTTGCCTGTGGGCTTAGTCCAGGCACATGTGCTACCCAGGAAGTCCAGAAAGCAGGCATTCAGGACCCTTGCATAAGAGGGCAATGCAAAGCAAGGATACAGACCATCTCACTCAGCCTCCTTTGAGCTTGGGCAAGGCCCGCCAGTGCTTCTCTGTCTGCCTCTGCCCTGGCTCCAGAGCTTGGCCATCTCAATGCCTCCGAGCTCCCACCCTCAAGTTGCCTCTGACACTAAAACTTTTATTTCCTAGAAATCCAGTATAGCTTGTACAGGTGTTCTTAGAATTATTTCTGTTTTGCTTGGTGCTCTGGTCAAAGTTGCATATGTTTTAAGTGATTTACCCAACTCTGTTTTCCCCATAATTTTGTTTTTCTGTGTATAATTTTATACAACCTGGAGCTTTCCAAATTTGCTTATTCTGGGCCAGCTCAGTGACGTAAGCACCTGCCTGGCAAGCTTGAGGTCATGAGTTCAATTCCTGATACCAAAAAAAACAAAGTAAAAAAAATTTCCTATGTTGGGCATTTTGGGGGCTGGGGATATAGCTCAGTGGAATAAGTGCCTCCCTGGCAAGTGCTAGGTCTTGAGTTCAATCCCTGGTACCACAAAAAAGAAAAAATTGCATATTCTGCAGTATGGCACTGAATTGACAGCACTGCCCAAAGGGCTAAACTTTATCCAGCTGCCTCAAGAGCTATGTCGTCCCTCTTCAACACTGAGCCGACAAGGACAGAGTACACTGCTGCCTGTCCATGCTTGTTCACGTGGTCCAACAGGCTATTCAGAGTTTTTAGTTGCAAACAACAGAATCTATGCTGGCCAATGGAAGCAGAAAAGGAATTAAGGAACATTAGTTTACAGAGTATGTGCAGTAGCCAGCAAGTCAGGCTGGGGGACAGTCAGCCTGGTAGGTGGTTCTGGCGGACGCCACCTCCAGGGGCACTTTGGGTCGTACTACAGAGCCGTTGTCCTTGATGCACCAAAAGCTGCAGGCCTCTCTGTCGCCTTTGTCAGAAACAGTTCTGCTGGAACTCTCTTGCTCTCAGGTCTCTTTTCTGAATCAAAGTTACTCCTTTGAAGCATCTCAGCATCCAGGCATGGGATACATTCTAGTATTAACTTCAGAGGAGGCCCAGAAAGTGACACTTTGATTTATATTTTGAGGAGGCAAATTTCATAAAACTAGAAATTCCCTAGAGGCCAGGAGAGTGTTCAAAAGGTACTGACTAATGACAGTATGAACCAAATGTCCACTGTACTTGGGAAGCAAATTTTACACTAAATATATGCAAATATTGCAAACATCACTAGTTGATAGCTGCTCCCCCACAGCAAGAGAACCCTACTCCTCACAGCCTGCTTAACTCAGTGTGCTAGCTGATGTACATCCACCTTACACATGCATTTTCAATGCCGCAGAATCAATCTCATATGTCGACAACATTTGGAAGCATCCCAAGACCGCATGGCAGCACTTATCAGTGGGTGATAAGGAGTAACAGAGTCCCGTGAGCACGTGGGGTTCTGAGAATCCTCCAAGAGAAAGGGGACACTCTCAGCATGTCCCCTATTATCTGCTTCATCAGCAAGTACTGTTCCTACACACCTCACGGGATGCCCAGCTTCTAGCTCACTGTTTGTCACACGTTTTTTCTTGCTTAGGAAAGGGTATCTGAATCCAGATGAATCTGCTCTAATTAATACAAAAGTGTCCACTACTGGAAACCATAGTACTATTACTATTAACAGATCAGTGACAACATTCATTACAGTACTCTGCCTCTCTAGCATACTAATAGGCTAGCCTATGCACTTTTATTGACAAGTTTTTCCTTCAATATGTTAATTCTCTCGTCTGAGAACATCAGGCATGCTAGGATTTATATGCACATGTAATTTTTAACCACAGCTGTACTTCCCCATTGGTGAGTTCATAGCTGAATTTGCTCTTAGAAGGCAGAGTCCCAGAGGAGGAAGTAGGTCATGGGTGTGACCTTGATCCCTTCCTCTCTGGCTCTTTCCCTGCCCTCTGCTTCTCTGATGACATGGTTGAGGCACTGTCTTCCACCATGCCCATGCACCATGATGCTCCTACCATGCAGCCAGCCAGCGTGGGCTAAAGCTCTCTGGAACCGTGAGCTTAAGGCCTCTTCCTTTAAGTCATGGGTATTCTGTCCCAGGAATGGGAAAATACCCATTTCCGAGCCCATGCCCTGCTTGGCCTGCTCCCTGCTCACCTGGAGCCCCTGTAGGGGGCTTAGATTTTGATGTCTCAAATTTCACATAAGGGGTTGCAGGGCCTGGCTCAGGACAACCTCCCAATCTCACTGTGCCCCTCACTTCTGTTCCTCCAACCACAAGGGTCTTTCTGCTCTTCATCCTATAACAGTCTGCTCTTCCCACCACAGGGCTATGAGGATGCTTTCCCATCGCCCCAATCATCGCGTCCTGGCTCAAAGCCCGCCCTTGTCATAACCCTAGGTCAGGTGCCCTGTGACGTCCTGGGGACCCTGTGTCTCTCCCACTTGGCTTTGCTGGTGTGAGACTTCTACAGATATGCACACAATCACCAAACTCCTCCTAAAACATAAGTTCCTCAAGAGTAGGAACCATGTACCTTTGTAGTCACCACTGTGTTCCAAGTACCAGCTGGGTGTCTAGCCCACTGTAGACACTAAAAACTACCTGATGAATAAATTCATGGATTCATGCATATAAAGTGGTTGATTTTGGTAATTATTTACTTGACTTAACTCAGTTACAAAAATATGTGATTTTTCTCTTAAAGGTGACAATGGCAGTGACATTAAACAATCTGTTTGTAACACTGTGCCATAGATGGGTTGTCTGAGTTACAGCAAACACCTTTCATCTGCATCCATCCTGTGGGCACAACCATCCCCATCAGTTGCTCAAAGGAGAAGCAAGCAAGCCACAGCTCTGGCCTTGACAGTTCACACACATCAATGGAATCCTGTAACACACACACACACACACACACACACAAGTGCTGCGGTCTCTTAATCTGCTAACATCTCAAAGGAGAAAAGAGGAAAGGGGAAATGTTTATGAGGACAAATGATTGCCTGTGCTGGGTACTATTTTAAACACCTTAACATTATTCTGTTACTTGATCCTCAACAAACAAAACCTCTTGAGCTTCTGTCCTTGTGGACAATGATAAGCACCAGCCATGGTTCTGCGCTACCCGAAAGCATGGGTCCCAGCAGGGGCTCCAGGTGAGCAGGGGGCAGGCCAAGCAAGGCACGGCTCGGGTCCCTCTCCAAGCACGCCGAGCAATCTGGGTGATGAACAGCTTCGTGTTGCACAGAAGCACACCAGGAAGCTGCTCAGTCTCCAAGGATACCCAGGGCCTTAAATTCATGGAGAATGGTGGGCAGACACATCCAGGCCAATAGGAAGTGAGAGAGGCCAAGCAATATCCTGGGCACATGAGAAAAGCATTTGCGGAGGAGGGCTGAGCCTTTTCAACCCTCTGTGAATAATATAACCTTTACAGGGGGAGAAAATGCCATAAAATATTGGGGGCCAGAGAAACAGCTCAGCGGCACAGAGCTTGCCTGGCAAGGGTGAGGTCCTGAGTTTGATTCCTGGTTCTAAAATAAATAAATAAATAAAAAACCTTTACCAGGGAGTAAAATTAACCAACCAATAACCCCCACTTTGCAGTGACAATAGCAAAGTAGGTTGGGCAAACAGTCGAGAGTGCTGTCATGTGCACAGACCCTTGCAGCCCGGCGCCAGAGCAGCAGACCTTGCACTGTGATGTGCGAGAGGCGGGCTCTGCAGAAGAGCTGCCATCAGCCTGGGAGGGCGACTCTGATTGAAACCTGCTTGCCTTTGTTTTTAAATTGTTATCTTGATTCAATAGCCCTGGGGTGGAGAGAAGGGACACGCTGGGATGGGGAAGACACTACCAGTGGGATTCAGAACAGAAGGCAAGTGAAGGCACAGCTATGGTGCGCCTAACAGGAGTGAGGAAAACAGGGTATGTTCAATACGTACTTAATGAGAGAACTGACAGAAGTAAGAAACAAAATGGTGGAGCACACGAGGAGGAGGTTTCCACAGTGACCCTAAGGTGTGTCCTGCGTGGGTGTGTGCGGATGGTCGTCTCTGAGAAGAGAATAAGTAGGGTCGGGAAATGGGAAAGGACAGGAGGCACTGCGTTCCGTGGGGCAGGCTGAGTGGGTCACACAGTGGCTGCTGCTGCGCCCAGGGGGCAGCCAGAGAACAGAAGCCCCCAAGTCTCACCAGGGAGAAAGACAGCACTGTGACCCAGCCCTGCATCATTCCAGGGTGCAGTCTGTGAAGGTGGAACAGTTCTGCACCTTCACTATCCAACAGGAAAGCAGTGGCTATGTGTGGCCACGGAGCACATTAAAATGTGGCTACTGCAACTGAATAATCCAATTTGTAATTACCAAGATAGGAAAAAGCCGAAGTGTTTTTCCTTCTCTTACACAGTCAACACAGAACACTCTGGGACCAGATGTGTGGGGTTTCTGCCCACACACCAGGCAATCAATTATCCAGCTGACACCTCTAATTCAACTAAATTCTGACACTGTCAGCCTGGAGACAGTCAGATCCCACAGTTTGAGGGCTGAGTCCCACAGACAGCCCCCACCTCAGATGCCAGTGCCAGGCTCTGGAGTGTTTCGCCTGTGCTTCTGACTGACCAGCTATAAACTGGAGGCTCCCAAGACCTACTCCCCAGGCCCAACTAATTTGATGAGGTGCTTTACAGAATTCAGGGAAGCACTTATGTTTGTTTACAGGCTTACACAAAGGATATTACAAAGAATGTAGCTGAACAGCTATGTGAAACAGATACATAGGACAAGTTATGAGAGAAGGACATAAAGCGCCCATAGTTTCCTGGTGCAAAACCTCATGGTACTCCATGAGAACATCACTGTGGAAGTGCCCTGATCCTCCTTCTTTTGAGATTTTCTGGAAAATTCACTGGTACGCATGATCAACATCACTGGCCTCTGATGATCAACAAAACCTTTAGCCTCTCTTCCCTACAGGTATGTGTGAGGGGGTGAAGGTCCCAACCTGCCGATTATCTTATTGGTTGCCCTAGCAACCAGTCAGATCCTAGGGTTTCCAGAAGTTGACCAAGTGTTGCCTCATCACAACAAAAGTTGCTGCTATTACCCAGGAAAAGCCAAGGAGGTCCATGTCAGATACTCCCATCACTTAGAGAATTAGCAAAGATCTTAGGATCTCTGTCCAAGGAACTGCGGTCAAAGATCAAATATTGGAACAAAGGATGCTCCTATATTGCTATCTACAAGGGTTTTAGGAACTCCATGCCAAGAACAAAATATCTATTTCATATTCTATCACAACATCATGGTAATTTTACTGAATTTTAATTAACTTAAATTTAAATCTCTACATGGGATTAATAGCTAGTGCATTGGCTAGCACAAATCTAGACAACAGAAGCTGTTCTCTATTATTAGCAACACCAAGGCTGCTCCCCAGAGGCTACTGAGATTGGATGCGACCTTAGAATTTATCTGGTATAATGCTCTCATCTCACAAAAAAGAAAACTCAGGCCTGAGCCAAAGAAGTGACTTGCACAAAATCACAGCAAGAGAGAAGGCAGACTATAGACCTTCTCTTCTGCTTGTGACTGAATGCCCTTTCCATTTTACAGGATGCTTTTGGTACTGGGTGCAAGAGCAGATGAAATTTTGTTTAACCAGATATGTGGAATCAATGCAGATCACGGGCAAATCCACAGAAAGATCATGTACTGGCCCTGCTAAGCTAGGCATCTCCTCAGCATCCATCAGGTAAACAGCAGTCTTCGTTATCTTAGATACAAAAGGCAGAATGCACTCTAGATGGTTAAACATAAAACAGGCTTACTAAAGATGCTCAGGCAGCTTGCACAATCTCCCAGAGCAACTCAGAGCCAGTATAAGACGTGATGTGGTCAGAAACTGCTGAAAAATTACAGCATTCCTGTGCGGTGGGGGCTACCACACCACTGGCTCAGGAGAAGCAGCTCCCTGTCGCTGATGCTGGGTGTGGACCGGTGCTTCTCAGAGCAGGTTCTCACTGCTGTCATGCTGAGCACAATGAGCTCCAGATCCCACTTCCACCCACACGTCATGCTCTTCAGAATCTCACTCAGTCCCAGGGGTCTAAGACCCTCATAACAAGAATGAGTGTTTCTGGCTATACTCTATACAGAGGGCCCAGAAGGCAGAAAGAACCCAGACATTCAGAGGAGAATTCCAAAGGCGGTGACAAGGGGTACATTTAGCAAACAACCTGCCAAGTAAACAATCCATCTGTTCTGACCAGGAACATGGCTCTTACAGTCTGTCTTGCTCAGACCGTCCTTGAGTCACAGCTTTTTACATTTATAACTATGTCTCTACATTGCAAGTATCTCATTTAAGCCACCAAAGGCTTTTAAAGTTCTATTAAAAGATACATTTGTTCACAGAACATCTGTACTGGCGGAAGCTATGTATGGTGGGAACTGAATTGTGCATTTCAACTCCCAGAGTGGAAGTTTTCTTTTAGTTTTTGAATTTATATTTTTAATCTAGGTGTTCTAATTAACAAATGCAAATATAACGTAGTCATGGAGATAAATAATTCTGACAAATTTTCCTCAAAGGTGGTAGCAGTAGGACTAGAGAGGAATGGATCTCAGAAATCTTCTAAGGACCGAAAACTGATCAAATGTGGGACATAACAAAAGCCTTCCATGCTACAATTCTACAAAGGAAAGAAAAGACTATAAAGCTCTCCAGGTGTTTGAGTCTGGGGGACTGGGAACATTATTTTGGACGCTGGCAGTGACTGTGACAGGGAACTAGGAAAGGGACTCTCTTTGGACAAGAGAACAGGTAGAATGCACCAAGGTACGGTTTGGCCCAAAGGCGCACACACTCACAGGTGTGGTGCACTCATGGGCAGATTAGCGCCCACATGCACTCACAGGTGAGCGTGCTGTTAGGCAGGGCTCTGGCCGGTGCAAGTAAGCCCCAAGGCGTGGAAGCTGGAAGGCTGTATCCCGGTCCCTACCCCTTTCTCTCTCCCTTGGGCTCGTTCCCTGCTCATGGCTTCCTGACTGCCATAAAATGAGCAGCTTTCATTTGCTGTAACTTTCCACCACGATATTTCTGTCCTGGAATCAGTTAACCATGGAGTGGAACCTCTGAAATCTTGAACCGAAACAAACCATTTCTCCTGAAATTTTGCTGCAGCAATGGAAAGACCAAAATGCCACGCACAGTGCAGTAGATTCCACAAGTGCACGGGAGGAAGGTCTGCCCAGGTGCCCCAGAGAGGACCCCTACTGAGGGTTTAGGAGGCTTCCATGCCTGAGGGCGGCTGATACCCAAGTGGTGTGACAACAACACAGAGTGCTGAAGGCTAAGAATCAGGCTTTCAGAGGCCCCATTAGCTAATGGCACCACTGAGAGAATAAACACAGAGAGAACTGAAGGTCAGGCTGGGAGAAGTCTGAAGACAAGATGGCTCTTGTTACTGCAAGAAAGCTACTAACTCTACCCCAAGGTAACTTCCCAGCCCCAACACTGACTCTCCCCAGCTGCCCATACTTCCAAAAACAGCCTAAGGTCCACCCTATTTAACTGCTTCCAAGCTAGAATACACAAATATAACTACATCTTTGCACACCAAAGAACAGAAAGGAATTAAAATATAGCTTCAGAAAGGAATTAAAATATACTACTGTTATCCAACACTGAGTAGCTTCCACAGTAGCTGGTTGTCAGAGTAACTTCCCTGAGGAACAAGCACAGCCTTGACCACACAGCTCGAGCTCAGGGTGGAGAAACATAGCAAGAGCTGAGGTTCAAAACTCCCAGCACACCCCGCCGGAGATACACCCTCTTAAGCGGTCTTTAAATGTGTAACACGGTATTCTCAACTATGGTCATAATGTTTCTCCTACATCCAGATAGATCTAATGTTATGCCAAGCTTCTATAACTCATCCTGCAAAACTGAAATTTTATACCTGTGCCCTGTGGGCTTGGGTTCCAGACCCTTCCCTATAACAAAGCTGCTCAAGTCCTTGTATAGAATGGCACAGTACGATGGTGCCTTGGTTCACAAACTTAATTTGTTCCATGATTCTGGTCATGAACCAAATCAAATTTCCCCATAAGGTTCCACGTAAATAAGCTTAATCTGTTCTGAACCATATTTTTTAACCACAAAAGCATGAAACAGTGCAGTGCAATATGAAGACAGAGAACACTAGCTTCACTTGAGGCGGCTCCTGGCATGGAGGACAGGAAGGTGGGTGGGAGCAGGTCACTGTTTGGAGCGAGAGTCCCCTCCACAAGGACACTGAGAGATCTCCTTCAGGGGTTTCCTCTCCTTTGTGTCTTAGCTGCAGGGTTGATTTTGATGAAAAATCTGTCTAATGTCACTTACTTTTTCCTGCACTACACAACCCTCCAGAAATGAGAGATCAGGTCATTGTTCATCAGAGTCAACACTCCATTATAGATATGTTGGGGTGGTGCTTATCAAAGAAATCCTGGCACTCGTTCCATTTTTCCATAACGGATTTTATGACATCACTGCTAACCCCTCCCCGTCTTCCTGTTCCTCAGTGAATGCTCCTCAACAAATGCTTTCTGCTGCTCACTCTGGAGTTCAGCAAGTTCTTCTGTCCTCAGCTCCTCCTTATCATCCTCAGCAAGCCACTCCATGTCTGCACCATCGATGTCCAGATCCATACTCCTGCCCACGGACACAATCTCCACTGCCTCAGCACGGACCCTTCATAAGGCACATCCAGTGATACGTTCTGGTTAGTCTCCTCCAGGATGAGTTTAGGGTCTGGTATGTGTCATCTTCTCAGGTTTTGTCAATGAGGTTGACACACTGGAAGACACTGAACTATTTCTTCCAGAACTCTTTCAGCGTCAAGGACATCTCTTCAGTGACATTAATTAAAACACCTGGTGTTGGGAGGCTGATATAAGAGGACTAATGCAAGTTTGAGGCCAGCCTGAGCCACAGAATGGGTTCAAGGACAGCCTAGTCTACATAATAAGACCTTGTCTCAAAAACCCAAAGCAAACAAAACCAAAAACACCACCTGGTGAAGAATGCCTTTGTGTACAGACTCTTGAAGTCAGAGATCACTTGCTGGTCCATGGGTTGCAGAAGAGGTGTGGTATAGCAGGGGAGGAACTGGACTTTTATGAAGTCATACTCAGCATCCATATCATCCACTGAGGCTGTAGAGTGTGCCAGGACATTGATGATCAGAAGGCGCCCTTCAAGCAGTAGGCTGGGCTGTCAGAAAGACATTTCTTAATGGCGGGTGCAAACACCTCATGCAGCCATTCATGAACAGTTACTTTATGACCCATGCTTTTGCTCTGGCCCTCTATGTGACAGGCAGCCTGGCCTTGTGTACATTCTGTTCCCTGAGTGCTGAGAGGTCTGGGAATGCACACCAGTAGTGGCTTCATCTTCAGATTGGTGCTTGCGTTTACACACAGTAAAAGGGTCAACCTATCCTTCACGGGCTCGTGCTCCAGCTGTGCCTTTTCCCCCTGCATCATACAGGTACTGTTCAGCATCTTCTTCCAGCAAACTTGTTTCATCTCAGTTGAACACTTGCTGAGCAGTGCATCCTTCTGACTTCATGAACTCTTTCTTGTAGGCTTCTGCAGTGGCTTTGTCAGAACTGGAAGTCTCACCACATCTTATTACACTGTGGATGTCACTTCTCATGTGGAATTTAACAAATGACCCCCCTCCTGGCTTTAAATTCATCACTTGTTGCATGTGTAGAGGCATTTTCTTATGGCATCTCACTGTGCCATTTCTCGGCCTTTTCACAGATCACAGCTTCACTACCACTGTCACTGGCTGGCTATTTCTCATCCAACCACACTGACAGTACTTTTCCCGCCTCTTCCAGGACTTGTCCTCTGCCTCGTTAACATCATTATTCCTTCTGCCACATCAGCTCCTTCAAATTAGTCAAGATGGTCAACTTCAACATCTTGCACTATAAGGTCCAATCAGTCATGACTACCATGCTCATGCTTTTCCACAATTTCCCTCTTCAATTCGATGGTTATTTTCTTCAAAACCTTCTTCTTACCATCTTGCTCTGCATTTTCTTTTTATCATCATGCTTTCTCTGCACTTTCTTTGGAGCCATCCTGGATGGAATAATACTGTACCGTACTATAAGTGCTAGAAAGCACACAAAGAAGCTCCACAGCAGTGTGCACAGGGCTGTCTTGACTAGAAAAAGCCATGACCACATCAGAGCAGAAGATGGCCACATTCATGTCCATGTGAGTAGAAACAAAAGTCTGCCTAGTGCTTTGAGAACAGAAGCATCCGTGAGCAAAGGCATTACTGTATTTGCATCCAACCCATGCCTCCGTGCACTTTAAATCACCTCTAGAGTAGGTATGGTATCTAGCACAATGTAAATGTTATGGAAACCACTGTCGTTATACTCTATTACTTAGGGAACAATGACTAGGAGGGAAAGCCTATACATGTTTGACATACATACACTTTTTATCAGCTATTTTCAATCTGCGGTTGGCTGGATCCATGAACATGGAGCCTGTGGATGCCAGGCACCCACTGCATACTATCAAGCCTTCCTTTGACTCTGCAAGCTAAGAAGCCCAGTTTACAGACAACAGAAAGGAAGGGGTGGGTGTGAGACAGTGAGAAGGCCAAAGGGACAGGGTTTGGAGCAGGGCTGGTGGTAGGATGCAGCCCTGGGAAGCACATTCCCTTTGGCCTGGCACTGCACCTCCCTCCCCTGCTATCCTCTCTGGGCCTATGTAAGGATTTGGCCTTCTTCACCCCCACATTCTTTACTTTTTCTGTTAAACTCTTCCTTAGGGAGCATCACATAGCTCACTGGCTTCTGGTTCCCACAGGCATGAGTGCAAGCAAAAGGTTTAGATGAAATCCATGACAGAACTGCTGCTCCACAGCACATGTTTTTATAGCAGGCAGGGATGAGAGAGGTCTGGGACTCCCCCAGGTGCCATTTCTCCCCTCTGGCTAAAGGATGATCAGTGGCATCTAATTAGGGCTACGAAGATTCAGACATCAGGCTCATTTCAGATGGGAGCAACTCATTCATTTTTTATAACATTATTAGAATTTACTTACTTGCACAAATGGAAGTGGACTGCAGTATAATATTTGTAAAATTAAAAAATTAAAATTCTATGTAACAAGTATTTCATCTTTTGAGTCCTCATCTCTGTGTATGTTTAAAAAATATACATAATGGCTTCATCTTTCTCAGTGGACCCAGGACACACATGCACTTTAGCTGTCTCTAAGCTGCTGGATGGAATGCAGACCCTAATTAGGTCCCATTACCGTCTGATTCTACTCCAAGTACAAACACCATCCTTCTCCTTAGTATTTGCTTTCCAGAGCAGCTTAGAGCTCAAATAGGTTTTAATGGTCCTAGGGGGAAACAGAAAAGACAGTGACTCATCCGTGGCTTTCCTCTTTCTCCTTCCAGGAGTCCTTTAGGCTGAATTAATCCCTCACATGACTGTTCAGCATGGTAGAGATACAAGGAAGAGTTCTGGTCTCTCAAGGCACCACACAATGCAAAATATCCCTCCAAGCGTGGTGGGCGGGGATTCTCACCAGCACTGCTGTTACCAGGTCCCACAGAGGCCCGGTAAAAAAGAGGTTTACTCGAAGCTACCTCTGAGGGACATGGAAGGGCCTCCTACTGCCTCAAGTCTCCACCTTCCCATGTTCGGTGTGCAAGGGCTTTCAGAGTCAGAAAGGAAGGGGAGGGCCCCTTTTCTACATGAAACAATTTACAAGGGTCCATGTACGCTGCTTCAGCCCTGGCCAGTCCCAGCATCTCTGCTTCCTGTGGAAACAGACCAGGCCCTGCTACCTGAGGTCAGCACCTGCATATCCCACACTAGTTTCCTGTCCGTTATCTGCATGCGGAGAGGAGAGCTGTGGCTTATTCTCAGCCTGAGGAAGTGTGGAGAAGCAGCCCAATGTTTCAAGATCCATTTTGTCCTTGCCATTATACTGTGAATGCTGCAATTAACTGCAACAATTAACTATAGTGGTCAACTTTGTAGCACTCAAGAAAAAGAGAGACACACACTGCGCTGTGGTTCATAAAGCACAAAACCCAAAGTTACTTTTTCATCCCAAATAACTGGTCTGTTCTGCCACAGAACTAGGTTCACAGTGGGTCATGCATCGGGTGCCAAGAAGGGAAAGCAAACGACAGGACGCACGTTGCTTGTTTCAGTGCCCAGGAAACCACTAAAACACACTGCCCTATGGCAGTTTAAAGACACTCCAGACTCGGATGGAGTGCCAGGCCCAGCCTCCAGAAGAAGAAAAGACAGCACAGAGCGAGCAGCCATCCTGCTCCACCTTCTCTCAAGGGAACAAACAAATCAACCTCCAGAGGGCACACACATTTCCCATAAATGGCAGCGCTTGCACACGACTGCACCTGCACTGTATTGGACACTACTCCCTCAGCAAAATCTGCTGGTCTATGAGAAGGAATTTGTCTTTTAAAGCGACTATGTGACCTTCAGAAACCTCCAACAGCATTAGAGCCTTGCAGGAGTTTCACTGCCTTGCACTGTTTGCCTAAGTAGTATCAGGGGCAGGATTCTCACACTTTGCCCTCCAGAGAATCCCAACCGGTATCATGCCATCTTCCTTAAGACAACAGTAATGTCCTTGGTGAACTCACATCTGGTCTCTGGAAAGATGCACCATTGTACTGAATTGTGCTAATTTATTGGTGCAAAGTTGATGAGAAAGAACATTTTGCTATTTAGAAAACTGTAGATCCTTTCCTTTTGAGCAGTTTCTTTCCCTTTCATAATTATCTATTATGTATTTACTTTTTCAGGTTCTCACACAAGGGAGACAATACAATGTTTACACATGTGGGTCTGATTTATTTCACTTATAAGCATGGTCTCATGGACCTGAATCAAGGCCAGCAGTTTTCTGAAGCTGTTGGTTTCAAGCAGAAGCCTAAAGTTGTATCTTTCTATGGTCTCTTGGCCATTTTAGAACTTTAGAAATGTAATGGTCAATTCATTAGAAAGAAACAAATAATTAAATAAATTTTATGAGAGGACTTCAAGATGGCAACAGGGCAGGCAGCAGAGAGAGAACCTCCCGGAGGAATGCCACTCAGACAAAGGAATATAGGAATATAACAACATGTGAAGGACAGAAAGGAAAGAAGTGGGTATCCTGAACTCAGGAAGGATCTGAAATGGGAACTGAAGCCCTCGGAAACACTAAGCAAAACCTCTTCTGGAAGAAAGGATCGGAGATCCACCATGGTACAGTTGGAGAGAGAGGAGAGGGAGGAAGTCACCAATCCAAACACACCCTTGGCCCACGCCCTCATTCCGGCATTCGCATCTTCAGCTTCGGAGACAGCTTCAGCTTCAGAGACCTACGCTCACGGAAGCCTCCTGACTCGGCCAGGGGAGAGTGCAGTTCCAAGAGCTGGTCCAGGGCTGGAGAGGGGAGGCCGCAGGCAGGAAAAGAGGCAGTGGCGGTCGGGAGCAGTTGTCGAACCCAGTGTGAGGATGAGAAGTTACGACAGCCACTGGGGCAGAGTCCCCACCCTGTGGCAACCTTCCTAATCAGCACCTGGAGAGAATCAATACAACTAGTACACAGCCCACCATGCCCGGCTGTGTGCCTGCCTCGAGGCGGTGGCCCCCTGCCTCTCTGCTGGGTGAGCGGCTACCGGTGGAGAGCAGTGGGGAACCTCGGCAGTGAGCGGCGGCAACTCCCAGGGATCTGGCCAAGGAGTGGACAGGGGCTCCAGCACCGCAATGGGAGGGAGATACAGATGGAGGTGGATCGCGTGGCTCCACACCCTTCTTACTCCAACATCAGGCAGGAAGCATGAGCTGGGTTGCCGGGACTCAGCTCCCACCCTGAACTCTCTCTGGGAGCACACTGAGTCTAGGTGGCTTAGGTGAGCACCGCCTCTTCCTAGCAACAATGGGACGAAGCCACAGTCTTCAGGACTCACCCCAAACTATTAATGTGAGCACCAGGAGGGTCTCCTTGCAGCTTGCACACGTGAACCTTGCATGAACTTATAGCAACAAATTAGATGAAAAGCAACAGACCAGGAGTCTGAAAAACAACAACCATACTCTATACAGCAGACCCGAGAAAATCCTCCAACTCTATTCTAGAACTGATCTTTAAACTCAGCTCATACCCTGAACTAACACAGTGAGAACAGGCCGGGGAGATTTCAAGCCCTTATACCAAGCATTGTAAGTTCGTCCAATGCCCAGCTGCAAGGGGTGGGGAACAGTAATGCTGGAGATCAGGAGGAGAAGAAAGGGCTTCTAGCATTGAGGCAACGGGACAGAGCCGAACAGGTCACCAAGGGCACCCCGACGGGGGCGCGTGCCCTGCGGCTGCTCTGCTGTGGGCTCCGCAGCTGCTCTGCTGAGGGTCCTGTGGCTGCTCCGCTGTGGGCCCCGTGGCTGCTCCGCTGTGGGCCCTGCTGAGGGTGCCCCATGGACTGGACTCACCCCCACCCATAGCAGGGCGACGGGGTGGAGCCAGGCAGTCCACTGTGAGCATAGATGCTTTTCTACCTCCAACTATGGCAGTTTGTATACACCCATGTATGTTATAGTATGGTCTGAGGCAGCTATATCTCTTCCCAAGGCAAGAGTCCAGGGGTATAGATAAACCCAGGAACACAGTTATTATCACAGGAAAGATGACTGATTGAGTGGTAGGGCAACGGAGATGAGGGAGGAGAAAATTGAATGATCAAATGGGCCATCATCTATGTAACTGAGTAACAAAGGTGAAGGTAACATTATGTAGGACAGCATCCAGAGCTAATTCCCTTCTATGTTCTCTATAATTTTGTATTTCCTCAATCATTTTTGTATTAACAGAAGTGAAGATAACTTTATATTATACAGCATCCAGTGCTAATTCCCTACTATCTTCTCTATAATTTGGTATTTCCTTTAATGTTTATGTGTTGACTAATGTGAAAATAACATTATATAATATAATATCCAGTGCTGATTCCCTACTATATTCTGTATAATTTTGTATTTTCAGTATTGTTTATGGCTTATTCTGGTTCATATGTCTCCATTCTTTTGTCTTTAAAATAAAAAAAAAATGTTTGGAACGGCAAGTAAGGAGATAAGAGTGTCTGTCCCCTGCACACATGGCACTGCAGTTATTTTGCAGTTTGATGCTGAGCTTTTCTTTCCAGAAAAAAAAAAAAAAAAGCATGGTCTCTAGCACATCCATTTACCTATAAAAGCCTCTAGTTTATCTTTCTTTATAACTGGGATGAGGCAAAGGAGAAAAAAAAGAAAGAAGGGGAAAATATACACACACACACACACACACACACACACACACGATAGCTAATTATACTACTAATTTCTATTGGTTTATTGAAAGGAACAGTTAATGCTTAATATTTTTTGACCAATTTTGCATGCTTGTATCTGATCACCTGAACAACTACTTTGAAGACAACAACATGCAATACAACAACCATTGCTGAATTCATATCATCTTGTTTTTTTAATTCTGTACTGTTTCTAATATTTTAGTAATTTTGCTCTTTAACATGAAAAATTCTTTTTCATGTTAAAGAGTAAATAATAATAATAATAATAATAATAACAATAATAATAAATTATACATCCTTATTTAAAATATGTGTTTGAAATGGGTTAAAGAGTTAAACAGAAACCATATAGCAAACAAGAAGAAATACAAGTGGATAGTTTTCTGAATTACAACTTTATAAGCCAAAAAGCAATGAAAACATTTTTTTAAAATGAAATTTAAGGATTTAATGTTTCATATAAACTGGGAGAAGGGTGGCTCCAGGTTTTCCCAGAAGTCTCGATGGTGCTGTGGACTCATTCCCCACACCTACCTGAGGGACACAGAGGGGCTCCCACAGCAGTGCACTGTGCTCCTTGCTCAGGGTCACAGACTCCCAAACCCGACTTTCCTAATGAAATATGTACATCAGCATAATGGCAGTTGGCGGTGTGTATCAGTAGCAGCACTGGGGAAACATGGGAAGCAATCTGTGTGTTCACCCACTCGGTATGATGAACAGCAAGGTACACACACATGTGTCAAAGTGTAAACAGGTGGGTTTTACCCATGTTATGTACTGTGCCACATTTTCGTGTATTTATAACTTTATTAAATGTTTTCTTTATATTTTTCTTATAGACTCAACCCAATTCAGTACAATAGCGCATGAAAATCTGCTTGTAGAACTTCAGGAGGAGGGTGAGAACGAGTCATTGGGTCGCTTGGCTACTGAGGGTGACTTGGATCATGTGAGCCGAGGAAGTTAGCAAGATCTGACAGTGACAAACGAAGGCTTTGACTCGGACAAGGAGAAAGCAGTAATGTAAGTGAGCATTTGACTATAGTCAAAACACCACAAAATGGCCAGGGACACCTGAACAATCCAACCTTAACACTGAGAGGAGTACATGTTGCTAGGTTCTTTCCAGGGGTGAAACCTACTGGGTGGAATTCCAGCACTGCAATTCAATGTTGGAAGTTGTTTGTAATGGACAGTATGCTACAGAATGTTCTGAATTACACTGATAATGAAATACAAGCAAAACATTCTATATGCATCAATATAAACATATATTTATCAAATACATCAAAAATATATTTATCATGACACCTCACTATCTGAACCAAAAGGCTTCATAGCAGACCTTTATCATTCTGTCAGAATTGAAAGGATTTCTGGAGCAGGGACAGATGCAGCATTGAGATTTTAAGGAAAATAATGATGCTCATGATATTTGATTTCCTTCAAAGTTGCCTATGTTTTAATGACAAAACGACCCATCAAGGAAGAAAAAAATCTGACAGTTTGGCTATAATTCACTCATTTCTTTAAAAAATTTTGCTCTGAATTGTCAAGCAATTTATACATTGTCCAAACACAGGACAACTGATGAGCACCTTGCATCATCTGGTGGTTTCTGACGTTTTCAGCAACATATGCCAAGTACATCTTCCAAATATGGTATAAAAATATGCCCTGGTAGATGCAAAGACATTTTACCCCTTGAATTTAGAAATTTATCCTGGAACTCAACCACCAGGTCTTTCTCTGTGCAATACTAAACCTGACAACTTTGTGGACAGACTTGTTACATCTATTTGAAAACATAACCCAAACACCACATCTACCAGTTGGCTCACTGGTTACCACCAATGTTATACTTGTTAAAAGAATGCCAGCTGACCTCACACAGTAACTGTTCACACGAACAAAGCCAAGATTCCAGAAAAAATGCTTCAACTTCACAATAGAGAAATGTATAGTACAAGTAAACAGTTGATGTTGAAAATGTGCCCTAAACACTCATTACATATTAAAAATTTAATATTTTATTGACATTTTATTTTCCTGTTACATATAATAAAGTATATTATCCAATATAATAAAACTTATAAAATTGAAATTAACAATTCATCAATAGAAATACTTTTAAAAATAAATGTGGGCCTGATACACCCACAATAACGCTCCTTTGAGAAAATCTGCTGCGATGCCCAGTATGAGGGGTGAGTTACAGCACTGCACGGTGGTGCCCTGTGGTTCCAAGATAGAAGAAATAAAAGACAGTAGAAAGGAGACAAGAAAATCATCACTAAACTCTGTCCTGTTAAGACGAACGCAACTTCCAGGACCCAGGACGACAGGCAACCCCATCAGCATTCCCTTGGTCACCCAGGCTCCTCACCTGCCTGACCAGTCACACCCCAAATTCCTCAGGAATACTCAAATGCCCATAAATTGTCTTGAGGAAGGAAAGAGCAGGAATCTGATCCTAAGATAAAGGAGTAAGTTGACAGAATCCAAAGAATGTTTAAATTACCTACTCCACAAATAAAATCCCCTGCCCATACCTGTAGAACAGGCGGCCCTTTGGGGAGGGGACACCCCTCCCCTTCCACTCCTTCATAGTAAATGCTCCCTGTCCAGGAAAGAAGGCCTTGCTCTGAATGTCACACTCCAGTCTTGAGTGTGTCCTAAATCTCTGCCTAATAAACCCTTCCTGTGCCTTGCACTGATGAGTCCTGAAAACTTTTGCCCTGTGGAAGTCGGTAAGCCTACAAACTCAGTCTTCAGAAGCATGGGTTAAATTCCTTCTTTTTTGCTTCAGGACATCTCAGACCCAGCACGGTGACCCTCCAGGAGTTTAGGCCTTGTCTGGGCAACCCCACAAGGCTCTGTGTCTTAAAAAGGGGAGTGATATGGCTACAAGTCTAGGCCAGCAAAAATGCAAGAATCACATGTTTAAAATCACAAATCTCTTTTACTTTGTTGCCAGAGCTAATCCAAGCTAAATTTAAACAGGCAACAATTTAGACCTCTTTATGTATAATGAAATAGAGCTGTTCTATCATCTCTTTCTGCAAGAATTCCAACCAACCATCTTCTGAGTTTATCCACAAGTGACTTGTAGTCCCTGCTTCTTCAAAGGCTTTTCTTTGATTTCTCTAAGATGCATAAAGGATTGGACTACTGACTTCCACAGTCTTCATAAAGCACCCATATGGAAAATGTACATCTTTCATTCAACATGATAGTTCCCTCGCAGCACTCTGACCATTTACAGAAGTATGTCCCTCTATGCAGTCGCCTGGCCTGTGGTCATGGATGGGTCTGAACTCAGGGGACATCTACATCACTCCAGAGAAGTCCATGTTACTCCCACCCATTTAAAGATGCAGATGGTCAATTTCAGGCAAGCTTTAGTTTCTTTTATGTAAATACTAAGGAAGCAATACTACCTGACAAACCATGAAGCACTTGTACCCTTGCTACATGACCTGGTTCCCTATTGGATCAATATTAGCTAAGCAGCTACACTCGTAATCTAATAGGTTGATTGTAGCTTGACCCACCTTGCATCCACAGTACGACTTTGCTGTACAAATTACTCCAACACAGGGCTTCAGTGCCAGCCCCCTCTAAACCCCTCCTGTCTCTGAGGAGATATCTCTCAGTGAATCTTTCCTACTCTTAACCTCATTCCTTGAAACTCCTTCTTCGATTTATGTAGACACGAACCCAGCATATCCGACTTTAGCAGTTGAGAGTTATACTTCTATTCCATCACAGGAAAATACCATTGCTCTCTGGGAGCACTACAGGACCACTGCCTACTCCTGGCTAGCACACTCTGCATCTCTCCATCCAACTGAGACCAAACCTTTTCTTTGTCTAAAGGGCACTTAAAATCTGCTGGCTAAATCCAAGAGTTTCTCTCCCATTTAAAAGGAAAAATTCCCACTCAACCCACCCACTTCTCCTGCTGCCAGGTCTTTCTTTCCTCCTCTCCAGAGCTAAGGCACTGTCACTGCCATCCTGCAGCCCTACCCACCCACCATACCCTCCCTTCCTTCTGCATCTAGCCACAAGGTCACCATCCCAGCGAAGTTTTTTTTCATCCACACACCCAACTATAAGAGATGCTCAGTCTGTAGCAGCCCTTACGGCTCAGGCTGGCTGAGAAATGGACCCATTTCCTAGACAAGGATGCAAAGAAAGCCAGCCAGCCCATCCTGGGATTACTAAGGGACGAAAGACTGATTTTGCTCCCAGCACCACCTCTGCCTACCTCCCCACCTGACCCTGGTCCCGAGCTCCAGAGAGGAAATAGGAAGGGGATGCCTGGAGTCTCTAACCCTACAGAGGTTATGGGTCAGATGTCTATATTTCTCAGTGACCTAGTAAGAGTTAAGCTGTCTGCTTGGGGAGGTGAGCACGGTTCACATGGTGGGGGACAAAGAGGCTGGACTTCTGCAAGAAGAGATGGGCCATTCTCTCCTAATCAAATAAGCAATGCATGTGCTCATTTGCTCTGTCCCTCCCAGATAACAGGGAGGGAAACACCAGGGAGATGGCAAGGGGAGAGAAGTTTGCCCCCCGGTTCTGCTTGCCTTGCACAACTCTGGCTAGGGTGACTGTCAGGTGCTTGTGTGTAAATGTATCCCCAGTGCCTCATGTGGTCAGAGGGACCTTTTCAGGGGTGATCTAGAGTGTGTGAAGCTGGGATCAAGGAAGTGTGATTACTACATTAGCCCACTGGTTGGTTGGCGATGTTCTGGGTGTGGATGATTGGAAGGCCTCCCTGGGGGTAAGTGCTACCCACCCTCAGGGCCTGTGGCCTGGATAGGATGTGAGGGACCCAAAAAGGGCTGCTGCTGTCATTCGCTGCTGCAGCTACCTGTCTTCTGCTGACCCCTGCCTGCTCTGTGATGCTCCTCTGCTGTGCCAGTCTGCCTTAGAGCCACTGATTATGAACTGAAACCTCTATGAACTATGAGCTACAATAAATCCTTTTTCCTTTAACATGAGGTGTTGAGCATTTTATCTCAGCAATGAGAAAAAGTAGCTCGGACAGCAACTAAGCTAGAGCATCTTCTAAGTAACTGCCCTAAAAGGCCTCCTGCCAGGTCAAAGGGATCCCTGTAGAGTAATTCAGTTTAGTTATTATGAGTAAGGCAGTCAGAACACCTAAGATAGGGTCAGATAAAAGAAAATAGCCTACCTGGGTTAGAAACTATTATAAGCAGCAAAACCAAGCTCAGAAATGCAAAGGTAAACATAGTAAGAGCAGCTATAATCACGGAGATGAGGACCTTTCCTCCCTGGAAGAAGGGGTGCCAAGTCAGCTGACAACTCCTCTGCAAGGGCTGGACCTGGCAGAACTTAAAAATGTAGCATCACCAGTTCCCTTTGGACTCAGTGTCCTATTAGCTAAATAACTAATTTCCTTTAAACTCTAAACCCACAAAGCCACTTGTTTAAAGTAAGTCCCTGTATATAAGCCCAAAACAAAGAAGGCACACTGGGCTTGTATTCAGAATATCCTCTTTGGCATCCACCAAGACCCTTTTCTTCTTTCTATTTTCAATAAACACTCTCCTAAATGCTTCTCTTTGTCTATAAGTTTATTCTTCAACTTCATGAGACAAAGAACTTGGATTTATTAAAATTAATCATGTCACCAGCACCAGTTATGTTAGAGCCACTGCAGTGCTCCCTCCTTCTCCTCCCAATCCAGCTCAGGAGAGGGACCGAGTCCAGGCAAGGACAGGGGGACCCCAGAGGCAGTGCGCAGTAGGCTTCATAATTAATCGCTGAATAAATGAACAGCATTTTTTCAGATCTACCTGCCCTCCTTGTCTTCTCATTCCATTCATTCACTCCTACCACAAATATTTCTTGAAGGGTGATTCTATACACATTTCTGAATTTTATCATTAATCACTCATTGAGATGTGACTCCTGTCCTCAGGAAGTTACACACTTACATCCTCCACTAGAGAGTCATAGTAAAAAGTACAAGCGACGTAGTTCAAAGACCCCAAATGTCCCTGGATGTGTGCTCAGACAGCTTTTTCTGATCAGTCCTTTATTTCTTCTAAGATGCACATCCCTTTGCTGGGAAAGCACAGTGGTTTACACATCCCCATCTGTGACTGAAATCCTGGAGAAAACCACTCCTTGGCTCTGGGGTAGGATAGGTGATTATACTATGCAGCCCTAGAAGAGCGCTTAGAATAGAGGACACAGTCTGTGTGACCTGTCTTAGAGCCCTGCTCTATGCAATCCAGCACAGAGGACATACAAACATACTATGAATTATGGACATTCCCTTCAGAGAGCACTGTAGCAGCATGGGGGTAGTCATGCACTATTTCATATAAAACCTAGACAAAAATCATAACTGACCTATAGATGTTATCAGACTGCTTATCAGAATTAATCAGCATTCCAAATCTTTAGTTTACACCAGTTCCTCGGCAACTATTATCGCTTTCTCCATACATTTTTGACAGTCATTTTTTATTAAAAAATACATGCATGACATCGAAACCTAGGAAACAGCAATGTTGACTTTAAAAATCACATACACGCTTATAAACCTACTCATACTCTGGTATATCTTCATTTAATCTTTGACTTAACAGCTATTTGAAATATGCCCATAAGCCCAATCTGGTAAAAATTACCAATAAACCCAGATATAAACTGCCATCTGTAACCTCTTTCAATTTGTATGAGGTTGTCCCTTTGTGAATATAAAATGGGCAGCAAGTTCATCTTAAAAACATTACATTCCACAGGGAGATGCTGTCACGAGGGCTGTTCAGTATCTGAACACGAGGTGGCGCTGCTCACTTTTCTGTTTGTCCTTCCAGCACTTCAGTAGTTGGAATCCAGATCTCAGTTAACTATTAGTTGAGACACAAACTCAACATAGGTTTAAACACAGATTTCCTTGATTGTGTAGCATGAAAAACATAGTGTTGGCACTATTTTCTTGACAAATACACAGTTATCATTATTTATCAACATATTTAACAAGAATGCATTTTCCGTTACAATGTTCCAACATAGACATACTATTCAATGTTATCAAAAATAAAAAGTACTGGCTTACCTGATTAAGAAACTGTGTAGTCCTACATCAAAATACCTGTTCAAAGAGACACAGACAAGCAGATCAATACAACATATTTGCCCTTAACAAAAATATAAAATTTACACTCAGAGTGCAGTGAAGAAATGGATTTTACTCTGACAGTGATTTTCGAAGGTGACTCCCCTGCAGCTGGAAACACAAAGGCGCAGGCCCCACCTCAGACACACTCACTCAGAGATTCTGAGGGTGAGGCCCAGCAGTTAGATGTGTTAAGCCCTCTACCTGATTCTAATGCAAAACCATAGGCAATGGGCTCTGCGTCAGCCAGGCTCCAGAACTTCACATCACTTCTCTTGGATCAGCTCCCTCACCAGAGAAATGAGAGCCTTTTCACAGGGAATTCTGAGAATTAACAGATACAATTAATAGATACCTTGAGAGCAAAGGTGTCTCAGCAAGTCTAAGGTAAAGGTCTTACAGTAGATTTCCAGGTACCTTCTACTTTTCCAGTAGAGGACTCTTTTTATAACACTAGTTCTCTCTGATGTCCACTTTCTCAGAAATAAATGAAATATGTTTCAAAAGCACAGAATCACACTAGTCAGAAGGAGGGGACAAGATCGGCTGCGGTCTTTGAGCTCTGCCCAGTTAGCTCTGCGCCACTGCCATGGAGAGCATCCTGCCCCAAAGCTGGATGTGCACAGGCAGGGTGCTAGAAGCACTATGGCGCTGTGCACTGGAGCGTGGCCTGTGCCTGAGCCTCGCACCAGGCATTTGTAAGCTCTGAGCAAGTGTGGACCATTTAAGTCACGGTCTTCCCTACACCGACACCATGGACTGGCTTAGTCCACATGCATGGCACTAATATGCTTATTCCCTCCTGACCTGTGTGGACTAAACCAACACCACCCTCTCCCTTTGAGTGTGGCTGCGACAGGCTACTGCTGCCCATCATGCAAGTCACTACTAGCACACCCACTTGGCTGTCATGATCCATCAGGTACCGGCTTCCTGGTTGGCAATCTACCTAAGAAAGGCCAGAGTTAATCCTGTTCCTTCAGGCAATGGACACAGGAATTAGCATAGAGCGGGGTTCAGCTGCTCAGGCCCTCCTGCCCCGGGGTTCCAGCCCCATCCTTGCTCTGTCCCTGAAGCAGCACACTCGCCGCTTCCTCCATCTCACATTGTAACAGGACTCCTGTCAGGTCTTTTTAAACGACAAGGTTCATTTTTGTACATAACTATTTACAGATCATGGGCTCAGAGTAAGTGAAAATAGAGAAACTCAAAGTCAAAAAATAAAGTATATCATTTGCTACATTACTTACCCAAAATAATTACAAAATTCAGAGAAAGCGGATGAAGATACCTAAATATCACTGACTCCTAAGTCTCTGTGCAAAGCTGTTCTCTAAAGGGAGCTCTGCCCTCAGGGAAAGCAGACTTCTACTCGCTCTCTCACTGATTCAGGTAAGATGTGACATTCTTCCTACAACTGCACTGGATGCAGAATTTTAAAAATAAAAATGATCCTTCCTCTCCACCAAAACCCGGGCTACTGTGTTCAGCCACATAAGTAAACACCCGTGCCACAGGTGGCAACCTGCCATAGCTACCCCATGGGGTAGGAATGTAGACTAAAAGGTTTCATTCAGCTGCTTTGTGTCATCCAGTGTTCACTCAGCCTTTTCCACTGCATCAGCTACAGCAGGAAGAGACTTCCTGGAACACATGAACGTAGCCTACAGCTTTAGAACAGTGGCAAGGGGTGGGGAAGAAGACCCTGAAAGATCAATGGGAAATCTAATAATACTACTAGAAATTGCTATTCCTGCCTAGAGGGTACCAGATACTATGCTCTGTGCTCTCATATGCACGTGGTTACCACTGAGACAGGTACTGGTATTCCCAAGTATTCCTGAAGGAGTTAAAAGTCCAAGAGGCAAGGTAACTCACACAGAGCTCACAGCAGAAGACAAAGCTGGAGTCAGCCTAAACTCTCAGGGGATGAATGGCTCGCTCTTCCCAAGCACCCTGCTAGATTGTGTGCCGGCGCTACTGTTCCTGGAGATCGCTACCTGAAAACAGCTGCTCCTTTTACCAATGGACCCCGCTCTGCGCCACCTGCTGCTCCCAAGCACCTCTGCTGCTCCGGGGCTCCCACTGGTCTGGCTTCCCCTCCCTCAGACACGTGGGCTCTGTATCAGCCAAGCTCTAGAAAGATACCTAAGTTCTCTTTGGTCAGTGCCCTCACTGGGGAAATGGAGAGCCTTTTGACAAGGAGTTCTGAGAATTAATAGATATAATAGAGACACATGGCTAAGCGGACTAGCTGGCACCCAGGACACACTCAACAATGGTCATCTTCCTCTTGCATATTTTTAAAGCTTGCTTTAATGGAGCCAGGTGGTGGCAGAGGCCTATATAAGAGACTGAGGAGGATTGCAGCTTCAAGTCCAGCCTGGGAAACTTAGCAACTTTGTAACACTGTTTCACATTTTTACAAAAAAAATTTTTTTTAAAGATTTAGGGATATAGCTCAGTATAATGGTCCTGAGTTCAATCCCTAGTACTGAGAAAAGAGAAAGAAGAAAAGAAAGAAGGAAATGCTTTAGTGGAAGCCTCATTCCTCATAACTCAGTGAGGAAGCAAGCTCTAAAAAGGAAACACAGCGCCTTAAAATGCAGCTCAGAGAGAAAGAGAGAGACAGACAGACACACAGAAACAGAGAGACAGAGAGAGCTCATACTCCAGGGCCCCTGAGCAGGGCAGCTGGAAAGCTGCAGGCTTGGGAGGCGCAGGCAAGGGCCTTGGCAGCAGTGGAACAGAGGCCAAGAAACAGGCAGGAGAGCAGGACTGCAGGAGCCCAGACCAATCCATGCCACCTGCCCATTCCCGGTGAGCATCTCGGTGCCAAAGCCAATGCAGTACACAGACCACTGGGTACTCAGCTCTGCCTATGAGAGGATGTGCCCCCTAAAGCTCAGGTTCAACTGCCCAGAAGTGCAGGGTGGGGGCACAGGCTGTGCACGGTGCTGCCCTTCTCAGGCATGTGTGCTTGTCTGTGAGCAGAGGGTGTTGGGGGCTGGACCTGGGCAGGGGCTTCAAGGATGCCTGTGATAGGCAAGCTCATTAGGGTGGATGAGAGTAAAGAATTGACAGCGAAGCTGAAGTGAAATGGAAAGGATCAAAGGTGGAAATTAGCATCAGAAGATGTGATGGGAGAAATGCAAGGTGAGGAAACCAAGGCCTCCCAGAGGCATGAGTATCCTCCACCACTGCCGCGCTGCTTCACCACAGCGGCATTCACTCACACACAGTGACTGTGCTCTCAGTGCCTCTGGGCCCTAGGACCGACCAGGGGCCTGTGGCACACAGGGGATCACATCACAAGACCCCCAGCTCTCCTGGTACTCACATTCCGGTTGGAAGCGGGAAACAACAAACAAGTGAGTGAATAAGGGGCATCTGACAGGGGAGAACAGGAGCAAGGTGGCGGGACAGTGACCGGCCCCGCAGAGCTTGAAGTCATCTCTGAGCAGGCGGTGCTTGTCTACATGGTCAGAAAGGACAGCTATGCAGAGGCCAGAGAAGAATGTTGCAGATGGCTGGAGAGCTGGGGAAAGCAGCCCAGCTGAAAAGTGGGACCACACTAAGAAGGAATCAATGTGGTGGCTGTGGTTGCCAAAGGCAGGCCAGGGTCACCAGAGCATGACTGGAGGGGAAAACGGGGACACACTGTGGTCGGGGAGGTGAGCAGGCACCAGATCTTGAAGGGCTCTGCATGATGCAATTTGGGCTTTATCTGAACACTGACAGGAAGCACTAGGTGGGTTTCAGTAGCAGAGTGATATTTTTTAGTGTGTTTAAATTTCATTCTTTGGGGAGAAGAGGGCGTGGTATGCTTTGGGCTATGGGTAAAAAGGGTCACATTGGTGGGTGTCCTAGAGAATGGACAGTAAGAGGAAGCAGGGCATGGGAGGTATGAACAGCCGTTGCTTGCCCCAAGGTGGGAATACTGGAAAGGAGAGACCAGCATAGGTCCAGCTATAACTTTATGGCACAGTCCAAAATGTTTATCAGCAGACCCAAGCATGTGGGGAGAGCTGGGGTAAGTGAGGGAAGGAAAGAATGGAACACAGAAAGTTCAGTAACTGTCCCATCATCCCACAGGGATGAAGGAAAGAGTGGCCGGCAAAGTGGTGAAGTGCCCCATACTGCTCAGTTTCAGGTCAAGCCACCCAAAGGCTTCCACCTGGTCTTTGGCTTCCCACGGAACTTCCTTAGCAGCACATGTGCAGAGTGAGGGAGCAAAAGGGTGGGCTGACTAGCTTATCCCAGGAAAGGGCTCGCCTGCTCTGAGAGCTGCGAGTCATGAGGCTACACCTTTTCTTTCTATAATCAGAGTGGCAAAATGTGCACAGCAAAATTTACCACTGTAACCATCTTTAAGTTTATATATCAATGCCCTCTAATATATTCACACTGAGCTGGGGTTTAGCTCAGAGGTAGAGCACATGCAAGGGCCTGAGTTTGAACACCAGCATGTGCATGCACACGTGAGCGTGCATGCATGCGCACGCACACACACACACACACACACACACACACACACACAGAGTGCATTCTCATTGTTGGGCAGCCATCTCCACCCTCCATCTTCAGAACTCTTTTGTCTTCTCAAACTAAAACTTGAGCCCACTGAACAGAAGCTCATTAACATAAGCCCGCCTCCCGCCCCTCCTCTACCTTGGCCACCATTATTCTCTACTTTGTGTCTACACATTTGACAATTCTTGATACCTTCTATAAGTGGAACAGTATCATATTTGTCCTTTTGTGTCTGAGTGGCTGTGGGCTTTTGAAAATAAGGCTCACGTAATTCACAGTAACACCAACCATCACTCTCCTAGGACCTGCCCACAGCCTCGCTGGAGGGATGTGCTGTAAATCCACCTCCTTCTGTGGAGGTGGTGGCCAACCACCCGAAGCCCTCTTCCTTCTCCTCCTCCATCTGTAACACATGGTCTGGCTTCTAGAGACTTCACTTTAGCACTCCGTATATTGAGTATTCAAAAACTAAACACACTCAAAATCGCATTCACCTTATAAAATGTAACAATCTTTGAAAGGTAACATTTGCCTTGTTTTGCTAATGACCAGAGAATTTTCCATTCTTACAGCATGTATGAAATATTTCCATTGCAAAGCACATTTTGAGGCTCTGAAATATTTCCCAATGATAATTTTGTGCAGCCACCTAAAGCATGAAGGTCCCAACCACTAAGAACTAATATTCTAGCCCCAGAGGATCTTAAAAGCAGGATCTTAAAAACCATCTCTGAAGAATGTTCACAGTGAATAAAAGGTACAGTA
Organism: Dinomys branickii; assembly: GCA_004027595.1. Lineage (NCBI taxonomy): Eukaryota > Metazoa > Chordata > Mammalia > Rodentia > Dinomyidae > Dinomys > Dinomys branickii. The sequence continues at coordinate 18,637 of PVLD010010701.1, read as the reverse complement.
TAATTCAAGCAAGTTATAATTCTGCTGCCCTTCTTCCTTGGATCATGGAAAGAAAAAAGAGGCTTTCTAAGAGAAAGGTTACAGTTTCTCACCATGGGAACCCAGCACAGAGTGGAGAGAAAGGAGGGTGTTAAGGACTGGATGCAACATACACATACTACTTAATATGTACCAGGTACACTTCTAAGGTACACATGTGCACAGTTAACCTCCACAGCCATGCTATAGGGTAAGGGCTGTTATTATACCCTCTTTGCACAGGAAGAAGCAAAAACATAGAAAAGCAGTAACTGTCCCATCATCCCACAAGGATAAAGCCAGCTTCTGAACCTGAGTCTATTAGCCAGAATCTGCCTTCCTGCCCCAAAAAGTAGGGTTCTCTTCATCCACTTGGGGAGCGCAAATACCAACAGATGTGAGAGCAGTGGAACAGACCAGGTGTCTGGCCTCTTGCTTCCTGAGATATCAGACACAACTTCGAGGATTTCGCTGTGGATGGGGCTGCCTGGGTGGAATCCTGCCTCTTATTAAGAATAATGAAGCACTAGGAGCTCAGGCTGCCACCAGCCTTTTCTAAACATAAAAGTAAATTTTAAAAATATATATTTCCTCAAGAGTGCAGAGGTGGTTTGATATTAGGAAATCCATTAATATAATCATCACCTTATAAAACTACTGAGAAAAATCACTTGATCTTTACTGTGAATTCACAAAAGGCATTCACCAAGACCTAAAACCCAGGTGTATTAACCCTCAAAATGGTATGAACTGGTGGACTCATCTATTGCATAATTAAATATGTATGCACTTTAGACGCCAAGCCAGAACATTACTTAAAGAAAGAAAAGATATTAGAGACTACTAAAGTCAGGAGCAAGACCAGGATGCCTACTGTCTCTGTTCTAACTGAACTGGCAGATGTATTTGCCAAGCAACTGAAAAAGAGTGACTCACAGAACTACACGAGTGAGAAAGGAAGAGAAGAACGCCCTCTACCTGCTATACACATGACTTTCATATGAAAAATTTAACAGAATCAAGGAAAACTGGCCAACAAGGAAATTTTAACAACAGTGGGTTAAATTTCAGCACACAAATTAACATTAATGTTCAACTTAAAACCAGTAAAAAGACCTTAGTTTATGACTTTAAAAAAGGGAATACTGGAATATTTAAATGAAACAAAGCCAGGCATGCTGGTACATGACTGTAATCCCAGCATTCAAGAGGCTGAGGCGGGGAGATTGTTGCAACTTTCAGACCAGCCTGGGCTACAAAGTGAGCTGAAGGCCAGCCTGACCTGCATAGCAAGACCCTGTCCAAAAAAGAGCCCCCCAAAAAGTACAAATCAAAAGAGAAAATTTTTTTTAAAAATCCTCCAAAAAAGACATCAAATTAGGCTTGAATTAATCAAAACATGAACTGCTATTAGCTAGACCCACTAACATAGAAATGTCAGTTTCCTCAAATTAATTTATTACTTTGATGAATAAAAACACCATCAGGATGTGATGTGAATAAAAACACCATCAGGATTTATTTTACAAACAGACACAAATTTATAATAATATTTAATTGATATAACTCAGCAAAACTAGCAAAGTATCCTGGAAAGAAAAAGCAATGAAGGGAAATTAAGCTTACCACATGTTAGAACACATCACAGCACATTTACAGTAAGTAGTGTTGTGGGGCATGAGCAGGCAGACCAAACGAAGCAGAAGGAGAAAATCTAGGCAGAAACCTAACACTTTCTAAACAAACTGCTAAAGGTCAAGTGTGGATTTGCATGAGAGTCTGAGGGCCCAGGCATGGGCTGTTCACACTAATTAGCGGGTGTTTCTCCTTGGGCCTCCACCAAGCACTCAAAAGAGACCCAGGATGACAACTGTTAAGGAAAGCAGCTATGTGTTTGCTGCAACAAGACTGGAGCCAACTACTACAGTTTGGATCTAGAATGTTCCCAAAGGCTGGTGAAGCGTGAAGGATTCAGTCTCCAGCCTGATGCTACTGGGAGGCAGGAAGACAGGTTAGGGGCGGGGCCTAGTGAAGATCTTCTGGTCACATGGGGCCTACACTTGAAGGGGATGGTGGGACTGCATCCTGCCCTCTCACTCTTCCAGTGCAAAAAAGTGGAACTTGACCTGTGTAAGCAGGTTTCCACACCAACACTCCAGCCACAATGTGCTACACTGCAAAAGGCCCACAAATGCGGAGGCCACAGACCATGGGCCAGAACATCTAAAACCGTGAAACACAATAAACCATTTTCTTTCATAAGGTGATGATCTCAGGTGTTTGTTTCTTTCTTTTCTTTTTGGCAGTACTGGGGATCGAACTCAGGACCCTGCACTTGCTAGGCAGGCACTTATTCCACTGAGCTATATCCCCAGCCCTAAAGATGTGGATTTCTTTCTTTTCTTTCTTTTTTCTTTTTTTTTTTTTTTTTTCAGGTGTTTGTTGTAGACAGAAAACCAACTAACACACAATCCAAAATGGTAAGGACTGACTCCGCATGAAGAATCAGTTAAAAATGGGAGAGGACACCACCATACAGTAATGTGAGATGGTCTCCAGGACAAACTGTTAGGACAGTAGAGCAGAGAAGGCTGTCTATGTTATATGCTATTTGCTAGGATAGGGATAATGATGCAGAGGTTGCCTAGTGTATACTGGGCCTTGGGCTCCATTCCCAATACCACACATTAAAAAAATTAAGCACATTTGTCTAAAGAAAGGAGGTGGACATAAATACATACACACATACATACACACACATACATACATACATACATACATACATTTTGCTTCTTAAAATAAGAAGATAAACTTTAAATTTTTATACGTTTATTCATAGGGACAGAAAAGAAGCACAGCAGAGGAAATAATAAAAATTTGAATATATTTTGCCTCATAGATTTTACTTTTGAAGCCATGTAAAATTTTTCATAACTGAAAAGCAATTTTTTTTAAAAAGCAATTTCCAAAATTGAGTGCATAATGAAACAAAGAAATCTAATTAAGTACCAAGTTTGCAGCATAGTTACTGTAGTGAATTGATAACTGGTAGTCAACTTATAACCCCCAGCCTAACTGAGTACGTGTGGTGCTGGGTGTGGGAGGCCCACCTGGGGATTACTGCCAGCAGCATAAGAGCTAAAACTGGAGAAGGAGAAGCAAGGCTGTCGGGAGCTGAGAGAGGCTGTCGGGAGCTGAGAGAGGCTGTCGGGAGCTGGCAGAAGCTGTAAGAGCTGTTGGTTGTTTCAGAGGTGCTCGGTCATGCTGGCTTTCCTGATGACTTGGGTGTTTTCATCCTGTGAGAGGCTCGGGAACTCGATGGCACTGAGAATGGATTTGGTTCACTTTCAGGGAGCTCTGGTCTTCACTTTGAGGATTGCTTCCTGGCTCTGGAGGGGAACATGGTGCACTGCCAGTCTCCTGAAGAAGCTTGCTGCATTGGCTTCCCTGATGGGAACTCAGCTGTCCTGATTATCAGAGGAGCTTGGGACCTCATTGTTGCTGAGGACGGCTGTGGTACCTTTCAGGGGGGCTCTGGTTCTTCTGATTCTTCTTCAGCCTGCTAGCACAGATCCTTCATCCTGTTGGCACAGACTTCTTAGATTCTACCACTGACCTTTGGCCCTTCCCAGCGCAAATCCATAAAATAGGCCTGCATGAGTCGCTGTCGTGGGCTCGGGGCCTCCAGTTGGACTTGTGGGAGGCATTATTATGAGCTCTAGATCTTAAGCTGGACTCATGCAGGACATTATCATGGGCTCCAGGCCCTCAGCTGGATTCTTGGTCATAGTGTATGGACAGATTTCCTGCACACTTTTGTATATCATTCTTTGGGTGACTTTTATAAATAATCTTACAAACTATGTGTCTTATATTCTTCCCCTTCCAAAAATAAGCCCCAAACCAACACAATTACTAAAAGGGGGGGTGGATTTTTGAATGATTTTAAAATATACCTAACAATGACTGATTATCTTTAAGATCACACACAAAAAGATGTTTTTACCTTTTCAGTAATATTTTAATAATAATGTTGGCACTACTTTAGAATAATTTTTGCATATAATATGAACATTTATGGTCATTCCATTAGAAATACAAATTTTTAACATACAAGATAAAAATGTAGAAACCAAAGCAGGTAAGTACAAACTTTGTAATTCTGCATTTGAGTCAGAAATATCAGGATAAATTCAGATTTGTTTTCCCTTTAAAAAAAAATCCCTCCTCTATGTCTACTGAAAAGGCCTAGGGAAAAAATCCTAGGTGCATTTAAGTACTCTCAATCTTGGATTATGTTTTTTTTTTTTTCCGGTACCAGGGATCAAACTCAGGACCTTGCGCTTGCCAGGCAAGCACTTATGCCACTGAGCTATACCCCCAGCCCCGTGGATTATGGTTTTAACAACTGTTTTTTACTGAAAGGAAACAAATCTCTTTGGAGAAACAGCTCATTCCAAGTATGGGACATCAAATGTGTAAGAACAGATCTTTGAATTTCCATTTTACCTTGAAACGTTCATCTGACCTCTTTCTAAAGGACTCAGTTTTCCATATAAAGATGTACAGATGCCTTAGGAGCTGCAGTTGGAAGGGAATAAAGGAACTACATGCAAAGCACTCTCGTGCGCTGTCTCTGCCTCTCTCTTCCTCCCGCTCCTTCCCCCACAACCTAACTTAACTTCAAAGAGCACTAGAGTTCCTAGAGTGACCCTGTTCAAGTCTCCTCCAGACTAATCAGAAAAGAGGCAGAAAGACAAAGGTGTTTGAAACACATTGGCAGCGCAGAGGCTGACAAGACCAGGTCCCCCAGACTTCACCCCTTGTACCAAATGTCACAATGCTGTCGTCTTCTCCATCCTGTCATCTTCATTTCTAAGACTGCCTGAGACAATGCTTCCTGATAACCCCATCTGGGTATCACAGGTCATCTTCAGCTCTACCTCTTACTGTTTTTAAAAAGTTATGCAGTGGACACGTGTGTTTTGTCTGTCCGCTTGCCTGTTTTGGGAGGAGGCCCAACCTCCTCTGGGCTGACATTCTAGAGACAGCGAGTCCTCCTCCTGCCTCTTGTGAGGGCACAGACAAGACATGAAGCCTAAGCCAGTGCACTTGTGCTCCCAGGATCACATCTCCCCTCCAGAGAGTGCGTGAGGAGAAACATCACTGCAGCTGATTTATCTCACATGCTGCAATGTGCCACGACTATAACACCATTTTGCTGCCACAACAGAATAATACATTCTATTAAAGAAGCAATTCTAAACATGAACCATAAATCCATGTTCACTGAAATAATAACATAGAGCTTTTAAATTTACAGGTACTGTCACACACATTTCTTGACAAACTGTAAGGAAAATAGGAGCCATCTGACAGCTAACGAAGCTGCTGCATGGTACCAAACAGGTCCCGGACCACAGCACTCTGTACCACTGTGAGCTCCACAGTCAGGCCGATGAATGAAGATTAAGTTATTTGCCTTCAGTTACAAAGTCTGATAACCCAACTTCAACTTTAATTCAGATCGCTTCACTAAAAATTTGGGGATTTAAAAATGACTTATTGGGCTGGAGGTACAGCTCAGTGGGCTAAGTGCTTGCCGCTGAGCACTAGGGCCCTGAGTTCGATCCCCGGTCCCGGAAAAAAAAAAAAAATGACTTATTGTCTTACTTACTTTTCTCTCATTGCTGAAACAAAATACCTGACGCCCAAAAGTAAGGAAAGAAAGGTTTATTTAGCTTAAAGTCTGTGGAGGTTTCAGTCCATATTTGGCTGGCTCCAAGGCAGAGTGGCACATGGCAGAGGGCAACAGTTCATGGCAGCGGAAGACAGCAAAAGCAACAAGAGCAAAAGGGAGGAGTGGCGGCAAGCAGCCTCCTTCCCTCCATACATTGTATGCAAACTATCTGCCCCAGGGCAAGTGTAGCACTCACATCCGTAATTCCAACATTTGACAGTGAATCAATCATAAACTCTAGAAGCCCGCCTCATCTCTGCATGAGGCTTTGGGAGGATAGTCAGAAACAAACTGTAACACTTATGTACTATAAATTAAGATATGCTTTTCAAAAGATCATAATTCCTGGAATAAAACAGTTTGCTTTCTATTCTTAGAGAAATACAGTAGATTTGGGGAAGTAAAGTATAGCAATGCAGGACATTAAACTGTTGGAATATTACTATGATTGAAGATTCCCTCATATTAATGAAATTAAAGCATCTGTTGAAGCAATGTTTCAAAAAGAAAAGCAAGTATGTATATCTGTAACACCAGCACTCTGGGAGGTCCAGGCAGGGGGATTACAAATTCAAGCCCACCCTGGATAATACAGGGACTTATGGAGATCTTGTCTCAAAAATAAAAATAAAAAAGGGTGGGGACGCAGTTTGGTGCAAAAGCTCTGGGTTCAATACCTGATATTACTGAAAAAAAAGGTGTATGAAACGGTCCATAAAGAAGGTCTCAGATCACACTGAGACCTTCTGCACACTGGGTATTTGTGTGGATATTCCATTCTTCTAAACCCTGGCCTGTTCCTCTAGGATGAAAAGTCCATAAACTAACACTTCGCAGATGTCCTACAACTTGATTTCAGATCAAGTTCTGCCAACAAGAGGCACAATTACAAAAACTGAACCCTATTTCTCCTGTGGGTGCAGGCGGGACAGGCCTGTGGGTCCCTGCCAAGGGCAAGCAGAGGCTTGGCCAGCTGCTGTGGGGACACAGGCTTCCTGAAACCCACTGTGTGCCACATAACTTCATGTTCAGTCATGACCAGCAGCAGCTTCCAACAGGCTTCCTACCCTGCCCCTACCAGCCCCTCCAATGACTAGCCAGGCCTCTGGCTCCCTGGAGTTAACTGTTGCCACTCCAAAGACCTGGGGTGGATTTTACTTCCCGCCCGGACTCCAACACAATAGATGGAAGGTGGCAGCGATGTCAGGCAGAAAGGAGTGGGGGCAAAGGTGGAAATGCATGTGCCAGCAGATCTTAGTGCTGGGCAGAGGCTGAGGAGACCGAGTCTATGGGCCAGAAGGAGAAGAGGGGAGAAACTGGTTCATTTCACAGGAATTTATTTAATACGAAGCCCTGGCCTTCTGTGTGCCAGGCACTAGACGCTGAGAAAACTGTGCAATTCGGGATTCAGTTGAGTGGAGAAAACTTAACTGATGCAAAGAGTCCAAACCAAAGTGACAAACATGGGAGATAAGCAAAGGACACCTGGGCGCTCCTAAGAGAAGTGTGTTCATCCCACTGAGGTGGAGGTGAGGCTGGGGCACACAGGCAGGGCTCTCAGTTCAGGTGGGCTCCAGATGGGCTCTGAAGGACAAATACAAACTGGCCTATGTGAAGGGTGGTAGTCTCCGGAAAAGACGTGGGTTCCACAGTAAGTACCCAGGCCCCCCACACTAGGAGCCAATGGGCAATGACCTCTGCAGAACATCATTCGGGTTGGCCACTTATAGAAGGGATGTGGCTCCCAAGCCAAGGACATCACAACAGATACCCTTTTCTTTCTCTCAAGTAGCACTTGTAGAAAGAAGTCACAGGACAACCAGAAACAAGATACAGAGGAGAGAAATCCACATCCTTAAGAGAACTTCTGACCTCTCTGCCCCAGTTGCCTTTGAGAAGAGGTTACTGAATATCTCCAGATAGATTTATGACTTTTGCCTTTTTCTCCTCCTCAGGAAAAATTACAGAGAAACATAGGACCTTAATATCTGTTTACAAAGTAAATTGGGCCCATGATACCCCAGGGTTCAGGAAGCAAAAGAAATTAGGCCAGGCCTCAAATGGTTGGATTCTGGGCACTGGGGTAACTAAATAATCTGTAGGAAAGAAAATGCCACCAGGTCAGAGAATTTAACACAAACATTAAGGCTATTATTAATACACTCCTAAAAACTGAACAATATCTTCTGCACATATAGATTAACAACCAGTCACCTTATTAAAACCTCATTCCACTCAACAGCCCTTCATCTGTGAAGGCAACGAGATGGCATGCCGTGAGTCAGGCAGCGCTGGGTGGATCTGTGCATTGTGGTTTGAGACACCACTACCGCCCACTCACTTCCACATCACAGTCTTGCCTGTTGCAACAGTGGACATTTGGCTTTGCCTCTGTGAGAAACCCCAGGCAACTGGTGCCAACAAAGAGAGAAAAGACTCAGTATGTGGAATTGGGGTGCGGTACCCGGGGTTTCTCTCCTTTGCACACTGCTGTGAGACACAACACCAAACCCCTATTCAAAAACAATGGTTGTAAATCTAAAAATGATGCTTGACAACAGATTTTTAAAATAAAATCAGTACTGATATTACTCTCACTAATTTGTGTTTTTTCTCTTCTTTGGTTTTTTGATTTTTACTTACTTTGAAGGCATTACTGGAAATTGAACTCGGGGCTTCACAGTAAGCCACCTCCCAATCATAGGCCACTGTTTCCTTTTTTTGAAACAGGTTCTTGCTAAGTTGTCTGGGCTGGGCTTGAATTTGTGATCCTCCTGCCTCAGGTTGCCATAGAGTTGGGATTATAGGCATGTGCCACCATGGCTGGCTCAGTTTTATTCCCATATTAATTTTATACAGGAGCCTCAGTAAGACGGCCCATTTGTGTTTTCTCTTACTTGACCGTCCAAGGTACAAGCACACTCCCAAGGTGTTAAAGCATCGGGTCTCCAGGTCTTCAGAGCCTCACCTATGTTTACTAGTTATGAGCAGAATTTCTACCTTTTCTTTGGGCATCTCATTCACTTAAGGTGAGCTTGTCCAAGTGACTATGCTATTTTCCTTCTACAACTTTCTATCAAATTTTCTTTATTGAAATCCAAAAGAAAAACATTAAGGAGCCAAGTGTGCTGGTGCATGCCTATAATCCCAGCACTGGTTAAGGTGAGGCAGGAGGATCGCTGTGAGTTTGAGGCCAGCCTGGGCTATATAGTAGGTTCGAAGCCAGCCTAAACTGCATGGCTAGACCCTGTCTCAAAAAAGAAAAAAAAACATAAAGGGTGATAATCTGTCAATGGGAAAATAACCACTGCGTCAGCCCAGCACACACAGAAGCTGGGAACTGGAAAGGAGCCCCTGGGGGGAACGTAAGGGAGGATGAAGTTCTGAAGGGCTAGGTCAGAGCCCCAAGATCAGAGCAACTGAGGCACAGGCAAGAATGAGAAGAGACTGCAAGGCAGACAGCTAACCCAGGAAAAAACCTCTTTGTTTTTCATAAACAACCACGCCAGTACTTGCTTTTGTTTTTCATAGCTAAAACACCAAAGCCAAAGTCAGTGGACCTGGAGATCCACAACAGCTGTGTCTGTGACTACTGCTCGGCAGACCAAGGAGACGCTGTGTCATATCACTGACTGATGGTGCTGCCTGCTCATCGGGAACGTGCACAGCCTTGGGCATAGGGACCTGCAACAGTTTCGGGAGCAGTCCCCAGCCTGCTCATTTGAACTGCCAGCGGTCCACTTCTGTGTTACAAAAATCCTCCTCCAACTGAAGGTTACCCAAAATCACACGGGAGGGCGTGAGAGAGAAAAAACTGAATCTTACCTTAGGAAACAGGCACTACAGTTTGAGCAACCCTGATCTGAAAATCTGAACTGGTCCTATCTGAAACTTTTTGAGCCTAGTGTTGGCACTCAAAAAAGTTTTGGATTTTGGAGCATTTCAAATTTCAGATTTTCAGATTAAGCATGCTCAAACAGTAAAATCTATGCAAATAATTTTTTTAAAAAGCCCCTCAATGTCTGTATGTGTTATCCAGAACACACACTTCGAAGATATCAATATGTAAAGCAGCAACTATTGGTGTTTTGTTGTTGTTGTTGTTGTTGCTGTTGTTGTTGTTAGCCTGTTTTGTTTTTTGTCTTTGGATTTTTGGTTTTTGTGTTTTTTCTGTTGTTGAGAGGATTAATTGTCTGACTAAATTTGCATGTCTGTAT
>PVLD010010700.1:0-63686 GCA_004027595.1 Dinomys branickii | reverse complement strand
ACTGCAATTCCCACTTGCATCTTCCCCATGAAGTCCATGAAGATAATAAAGTTAGAAATATTTTCATAAATTTCTTGGGCACTTGATATTCAGACTGTTTCCATTTTGTTCTGTCTTGGTTACTTTTTTCTCATTGCTGAGACAAAATACCCAACGCCCAAAATGAAGAAAGGAAAAGTTTATTTAGCTCATAGTTTGTGGAGGTTTCAGTCCATATTCCTAGGCTGGCCCCAAGACAGAGTTGCACATGGCAGGAGGCAACAGTTCAGAGTGGCAGAAAACAGTAAAAGCAAGAAAACCGAAAACAAGGAGGTGCTGTGGGAAAACAAGCCTCTTTCCCTCCCTTATAGTGTATGCAAGCTATCCATCCCGCGGCAGGCATAGCCCTCACACTAATAACCCTAGCCCTGGCCATGGGTCAATCAAAAACTCTAGAAAGCCCACCCCATGGCTGCATGAGGCTTTGAGGGACATCTAGGTATAAACCATTATTGTTGTTGTTGTTTTGTTGTTGTTGTTGTCATTGATTTGTTTTTGGTTTTTGCTTTTTGAGACAGGATCTCCTTATATAGTTCAGACTGGTCTTGAACTCATTAAGTAGCCCAGGCTGGCCTTGAACTTGCAACAATCATGAATTATTTTTTGTTATTGAGTATTTTAAATTCCTTATATATTTTGAATATTAATCCAGTGTCAGATTGAAAAAGAAATTTTTCTGTGTTGAAGGGTAATCCTCTGTCTCCTGGGATCAAAGTAGTTTCTGTCCCAGGTGAGCACATCCTGCATACTCCTCCAGCTGGATATGCTAATAGTGGGGGTGGGTGGTTTCACAGTTTTCTAAATCTGCAGGCCCTGGGGCACCTTCTTCTCCTTCCCCCTCCCATACCACTCCCTAATTTGTAGCGCCATCGCCATCCCCCACCTCCTTGTCTTAGATTAGATTCCATACCTGAGTGAGGTGGGCCAGATGGCTAGAGTTATAAACCTGTCGTTTTTAAATAACTGCCTTTGTTTGAGCTCATTTTCCCCATCACCAACTTATTAAAAACCTTTGTGACACTGTCTTTAGGGCTCAGAAGTTATGAAGCATGGGCTCCTCGAACCAGGCTGGCCAAACAAAATCTTTCTCCGCCTCTTGGGGTGCATGCTTTGTTCCTTCCTGTCTGAAAAAGTGTGGTATCCCGTTTCTCACCACAAGATGAATAGCGTGCAAAAACATTTTCTCATTTTGTAGGTCGTCTCTTCATTCTGTCAATTGTTCCCTTCTCTAAGCATAGGTTCATAATTTGTCTGTTCTTGCTTTTATGTTCTGTACTGTTGAGTTTATTTAAAAAGATACCTTCATAAAGTCATGAAGTGTTCCTTTCACTTTTTTCCCAGTAATTTCATAGGCTGAGGTCTAAATTATGTCACTGACTCATTTTCAGTTTATTTTCATATCCAGTGAGAGGAAGAGTCAAGTCTCACCAGTACCTTTTATTGAAGAGGCTGCCCTTTGTTTTCCATGTGTTCTTGGCACTTTTTTTGAAAATCCATTCACATGACAGTATTTCTGGGCATTCTTGTGGCCAGTGGATCTATGTTTATCCAAATATCATACCATTTTGATGACTTTCATTTTTAGGACACTTCTACAGTGGGTAGTAGGCCAAGCACATACCTGTAATCCCAGCCCTCAGGAAGCTGAGGCAGGAGGATCACTACAAGTTCAAGGCCAGCCAAGGCTACAAAATGAGTTCAAGGCCAGCCTAAACTACATAGCTAAACTCTGTCTCAAAAAGATAAAAATAAATAAATAAATAGTAATATGATACTTTCATATTTTTCTTTCTGCTCAAGATGCTTTGACTATCTAGGGTTTTGTGATTCTATATGAATTTTAGCTTTTTCTAGTTTTATAAGGACTGAAATTACTATTTTGATGGGGATTGTGTTGAATCTGTAAACTGCTTTGGCTTTTCTATTCAGCTCCAACAGTAAGAGCACTGAGCTCTTCACTCACTAATCAAGAAACTACTAGAGAATTCTCTAGGGAATTTCACTGTGCCTAGAAGGAAGAAATCAGCAGCAGAGATTTCCCCACTGACTGGGCCAGCCCGCTTGCCCAAAGTCTACAACCCACAGCCATGCACTCAGGACGTGAATGAAATTTGTAACAGTGACTCCAAAATAAGAGCTAAAATCAAGGATTTCCTATCACCTGAGGCTAGTTTATGTTATGAAAAGTAGAGACCAAAGCAAATAAAAATAAATGTAGTTTAAAGACAACAATGACTTTGCAAACAAAAAATAAATCTTATCTCTTTTTTCTAATAAGAACATGTTCCAGCCATAAAACAGGAACAGGAGGCCAAAAATTCAGGGCTTCAAAGGAGGTGTAAAGAATTATAAAATTAATACACTAAAAAGAAAAGCTAAGGTGGAGTTTGGAAGACAGTAGTGAAAATCTTTACAGAATACATAGACAAAAGAAAATCAAAAAGATGGAAAACAGGAAAGCAAATATGAGGGAATTGGAAGATCAATCAGGGAAGTACCAATGAAGTTTCCCAGGTCACTGACTTGTACAGACTTGTGAAATCCAGAACTTGTCACTGGATATTTGTGTGAGGGAATTCAGAAGATAGAACACAGGAGGAAAAGTAGCAAGGAGGAATCAGAAAAGAAAACATAGGAAAGAACTTCTTTTTAGTGGACTCAGAGGCTGTGGCAAGGCCATGTACAATAACCACGGGAAAACAGCTATTAGAGGCAGCAGTTAACAGGTCATTGCTCATTAGGGCCTTGGCCAGCAAAGTTTCAACCAGTTGGAGGGAAAGAATCCAGATGGTGCTGGGCTGGTTATCAACTGCTGGTTGATAAATGGGAAAGAAAGAATGTGAAATGACTGTTATTTACTTTCCTCGTTTTTAAAGTTGTAGGTATGAAAAGAAATGTTCTACGTGGCTGATGATTCTGTGTGACTTAATTGCTCATCATACAAACTGCCTACTTGAAAGATTTAGCTAAGAGGAAAGATGATAGATGCCTACTTTACATATAATACGTGCCTATAGTAAACTAAAGCTTTCTCAAAAGAAAATGAACAAATACTATAGAACTAAACCTAACCCTAACGCTAATAAGCCCTAAACCTAAGTCAAACCTAACCTTGAGCCTAAGCCCTAAACCCTGAACCCTAATCCTAACATCTAACCCTAAACAAAAGCAAGGAAAGATGGCCAGTCCTTTCCAGGTGTCACCAGAGTCTGAGGAAGACGCAAAAAGGAGATGGAGACCCATACTTGCCCAAGGTAGCTCCATCAACTCTGATTACAGAAAAGCATTTCAGGATCCATTACTGTGAGACACAGGCAGGTTTATTAGGCAGAATTAGACAGTAAAAGAAAATGGGGAGAGGATTTCAGCTAGAACAACTGAAGGGGACATAGAGGAATACATCTCACAAAAGAAGTAGCTGAGATTACCAGATGCAAGAATGCGGTCTTCATTGTTGTTATTTTGTTATTGATGTTTTTCTTTTCTCTTTAAAATAATAATAATAAAAGAATTAGCTGATGTGGGACAAGTCTGGTTGGCTATCATCTCAGTTCTGACTTTGAAGACCTCTCCAGGAGGAGTCCTTACTTCTTAAAAAGACAATTCAGCTTCCAGAAGATGAACATTTCTGCCTGGTGAAGTCCCAAAATTACTAAGGCTCTGGTGACATCCAAGAAGACCACACCTCTAGAATAATGACTGGACACTTCAGAGCATAGTTAAATGTCTTTGTAAATCTCTGAGCTTGGTGTTCTCAGATGCTAAAAAGGCTGAGATACATTATATAAATTTAGGAGTAATCAACCTTGTTTTGTCAACTTTTGGACAGACATTCCTATATGCCTATGTAGATCTGAGCAAAGATTTGACTCCAAATTTCAAGGTAATAAATGAAGGTCAAGCTTTGTTCTAATTTTGGTTATGTACTTGGCATCTGTAGGGCCAAGAGAAGAGTCATTTATTCTAGCAAAAACCATTTAAGTCCCCAACTTTCTAGAAGAAAACACTGAGCATGCTTTTAATGAGCCCAGGAGTTTGTCCTTTCCAATGGTGGCTTCTGACTGTAATACAGAGAAAGAGTTTTGCTACTGTCAGAAATGCCTCAGAGCTTTCTTTTTCACAAGCTCAGCCACAGAGACACCTGGAATACTGCACCCTAAGAACAGCTTTTGGAATTCTTCTAGGTTCTTCTCCCTTTTGAGCTATCTTGATAATTAAGTACTACAGATGTTTTAACTTCCTATCTGGATTTTGTTACACATCACTGTCATTCAGAGGTCCCTTTAATCCGGGCTGACCCTCCTTCATAACCTGTGTTTCTGCAACCCCATGTTGCACACATCTCCTCCAGGGGAACTAGTCCATTCCCACGGATGATAGTGGCCACTGAAACCCAGGCTTAGGGCAAGCTTTAGCCTTGTGCTACTGAAGGGAACAGGACAAAATTGAAAATGAAAGGGAGTGAATGATAGGAAGAGGGGTACCTGATAAAAAGGGTACTGTTACAGGGATGATATCAGAACCACTAAAAAATGATATAAAGGAAATGTTACAACTCTCAACCTGTTAGATGTCTGATACAATGAGTTTGGGTTCTGTAAAAATTGAAGAATGAGTTCTAGGAACAATGGAGATTAAGAGTAGGAAATATTTATTGAGAAATAGAGAGCTCCTGTCAGAGGAACAGAAGAGGGCCTGAATGGGTTGGCTGAGGACCCCACTTTATAGGGAAACTATAGAACAATATCCATATGGGTAGGATGTGGGTTACAGCTAGGATTAATCAATAAGGATACAAGTATAGTCCCTTAAGTAATAGTGATCCGATGGGGAAGCAAGGCACATAACAAGGGTACATGGAAAGAACAAAGACTTTAGAAAGTCCTAGAAAGGAAATGATGGGTCTGGAAGTCTTGGTCACCTGCTGGGGTGACTGATGTCTATCTAGGCTTCATTAGGCCTGGTGTTTATTCTTTGAGGAAGTATTCAGGCCTGGTTATCTCATCTTTATCTTGAGGCCTGGTGTCCAACAGATGTGTCTCCAGCCACAGTTGAGATGTGCTTCACCTTTGTCCTAGCTCTGTTGAGGGCCTCACCCTGTCTGCCTATAATATTTCTGCCTAGCTTAGCTGCCTATAATATGATGAATCCCACTGTGGCATCCTAGGAGTACCAGGATAACATGAGATGAGCCAGTGTGCACACAGCACTTGGCATATAGTAAACATAAGTTAAGTCAGCTGTTCTGGTGGGTCATGTTGCTCTTCACACAGAAAAACCAGCTGAGCCACTAGCAGCAATAGCAAACCAGATGGGCCAGGAGGAGGGATGAGGTCTGAGCTGTGCCTCACCCTACCCATGCCAGACTCCTCATAAGTATTTAACATTTCTTCTGATCATAATAAAAATGTTGCAAAGAGCCACTTCACTCCCAATTTTACAGATACTGAAGGAAGAAATTTACCCTGAGCTAGTAAGCATCTGGGCCAGGACTGGAACCTGTCTGCTTGCACTTCAGGGGGACACCTCATTTTTATGGTATTTAATTTCCAGATCAGCACAATCTTCCCAAACCAGAGGCACCAGGCATGAACCAAAATGAAAGAAGCCACTCTTCAGGAGTTGAGTGAGCAAAAGGTATTCCAGGGGCATTTTGCTCCCCAGGTACCTCCTGCTAAAGGACTATCAGATTACAGAATTTGGCCTGGAGGCATTCGTTCCCCTCCCCATTTCCATTTCTAAGTTAGTTTTCATTTCATAACAGTCATTAGCTGAGCTCTGGGAATGAAGTATAAAAATCTCCCCTCACCTCGGAGCCCTCACTGGCAGCAGTTCCTTGAAACTCCCGCAATCAGTGCTCCATTTAGGCATCAAAACCTCATCAATTAGGACTCAATGTACAGGGACCACGTGGCCTGCTAGTCACGCTGAGCAGCCACCGAGGAGGACCAGAGGCCTCATTACCGGCCTTGAGCTTTTGTAAAATTCCTGAATAAGCAGCCCATGGAGTGTCTGTAGAAGGGCTGCATTTTCATTTTTTTTTTAATTTTTTCCCCTGGCTTTAACAACTGCTTTTACGGACAATTTAACACCGTGGGTTGCCAGCTGTGTTAATGCCTGACCCACTTCCTTCATGATGTCATGCCTTGTGCAATGGCTGTCAGATGTGGTGTCCAGCCCCACTGGTCCCAGGAGCACTATGCCTTTCTTAAAATCTGAATCCAAAGGCTCTGCATCAAGGACAAAGATTTTTATCCCAGTTGCTCAGAGCGTACACACACACACACACACACCACCACCACCACCACCACCACCACTGTACACTGCTACCTGGTCATTCTGGGGATGTAATAACCAAGTGAATGAAGTCTGTGCTCCCAATGCTGAACACTGAGCAAAGGTTGGAAATACAAGATGGCAGATGGGGGGAAGGGGTGAGAGGATGATGCCCAGAGGTCTAGTTGCCTCTTCCTGTGTGCTGCAAGGAGGAGTGGAGAAGGGGGATTATGTTTTGGCCTCTGTAACTGTGTGGAACCACCACACTGAAGACGCTGCTGCAGCAGATTTAGCTAATTGGTTCTTGCCTCAGCTACCAAATCAGTATGTCTTGTGTATGGCTGTTGTTTAGACTAACTCTGACATAACAGATCTAAGACTTGCTTCTTCAGGTTCAAGGATCAGGAACTGACTTTCACCAGTTTGCTCTGATCTGATGAGGTTCTAAGGATATCTAATGTGCTGTCCAAAATCTTGTTGCACTAAGGTACAAACCAGGTTGCCCATGTTATTTTACAGTGAAAAATATTAGGAATACTCATACCCTATAATCTGTGAATTTGTGCCTTTGTCTTCTGTATTCTCTACCCGACAGTAAAATAATAAGAGAAAAATAGTCTAGAAAAAGAGTTGAAATGTTTTTCAAAACTATTGTGATATACAAAACTTGGACATGCAATTCCATCTACAGATGGACATCATTTAGGACTTCATACAAGTATTTAGTTGTAGGAAGTGTTGCTGATAGAAAATTAATTATTATCTAGGGGAAAAAGACTTAAGTATCCATAGGTAGAGAATTGTATTTAGTAATTATGATTTGGCTATGCATATTAAACATTAAATTAATATTCTAGGTATAGAAATATAGTATTACATTCCAGTGAACCAGTAGGCAATAGACTTCATTTCTCTGTAATATGTCAAACAAAATAATCTGGAGAATCTTCATGCAGAAAAATAAATTCTAGATATATTAAATACCTTGTAAAGCCTATAAACAATGAGCAATCTAATAAAATGAGTGTTTGTATTGCTTTACTCTGGCTTTAAGCTATGAATTTTCACTAAATGAAAACAGAACATCCTAGACGAGCAGCCCATTTTGTGTGGTGGCAGGGAATATGCAAGATGTACTTGGAATTTTTGGGGTCATATTGAAACGACTTCACACACAACTTGTAAAGGCCTTTGATGGCCAAAGATGGAAACAATTTTGATTAAGAATAATATTTTCAAAGAATTTAAATCTATCAAATGTATGCAAATATATCACTCCTAAATATGTACACTACTCCTGTATTTGTGTTTGTGTTTGTTCCTATGTATGCGCCACTAACTAATCACTTGCAGGTGAATAGAAAAACAATTCATTAAGTAAAAACTAGTATGTAAACAAATTAAGCATTTATCTCCCTCTCTGGGAACTATAGCACCAAATAACCACCTAATTGATGAAGAGAAATATCTCCTTATGAAATTATCTCAATAAATACAAAAGAAATAATAAAATAAAAGTATCTCCATTTACAGCCCCGGATTAATGAGTAGATCAACACCTTTTAGCATCAATAGATGCTAATATCACATGCAGACAGAAAACCAAACACTGTGGCCTGTAAGGAAAGTACTCAACTCTACCTGCAGACCTCCCAAAGGGGCACAGCCTACCTGGCAGTGGAACATAAAGGGTATCACCATGAAGAGGCAATTGATAAAATCATTTGGCGGATTTTTATTTTAACTAGATAAGCATAGGTATGGGAAAGAAAAGGTTGAGGACACTGTTAAGTTTGCATCTTTCCTAAGAGAAATCAGATTTTTAAAAACTACACAGCTAAATTTTAATGTCTTTGTACTTTTGGGTGGATAAACTTCACAGAATCTAAGAAAGCAATTACTATACTGTAAAGATAGGGATAGTGGCTATCTGGGAAGGGAAAGAAGGATTTGTGTTGACATAGAGCAGATGGATGGGGTGGTAGACTTATTACTTATCCTGAATGTTTTATAGTGCAGTGGTGCAAATCTATGGCACACATGTTATTTGTTTTGCTTTTAAGACAAAAATGTTAATGTATGAGTTGTTTCTTTCTAAACTAAAACTTCAGTATTCGGGATTAATTAGAGTGTTAGCACTTTGCAACAGATAAGTGGGTTTTAGATCACAGATTGGGCACTTGGTCTCTAAAAGGTTCACCACTGCTGCCATAGAGTATTCATATACTGAGCTATCTACTTTGGTGGGGTACTCCAAGTCTTTTATTCCATTGTGCTATAGAAAGTTGAACTATATTAAATGAATTGTTGAGTTGACAATAAGCCAAAGAAAATACTAAGAGTCCAAAACTGGAATAAAAAACAGACTATTTGATGAGGGTTGACACCAGTTTCCATTCTGAGGACAAAGGAATCCTGATGTCTTTAAGTGTCTGTTCTCAGGGCAATGTGGAGTTCCACATGGGTAGCACCCCAGGGTCTCCATCAGGAGCAATTAAAATCCTGTCGGAAGGAGACTGTCATTAAATCAGGCATTAAAAGTTCCAACAGATAAACTTCCAGAAAGCATGAGCTCACCATAGACATGCTAAAACTCACAATAAAAAGCCAAGCACCCTGAGGAGAAGAGTGCAGAAGCGACCAACAGCAGAATCAGGCCTGTGAAGCATTCAGACTCTGAGGTTCAAAGAACGTGACAGATGGTAAGTGCACTGAGTATTTTTAAAGAAAGAAAAGTATAGCGACTCTGACAAGGAGATTTTTAAAGCATCTAATAAAATTTCAGAAATAAACAATAAATAAGCCAAAATTTATGACATAAGCGAGGGACATCTAACTTGTTTGAAGCATGGTGAATCAGCCCATGGCAGAGCAAGAGGAAAGAACAACTGGCAAATACGAATAAAATACATACACATATCTGTCTGAGGGAATCTTGGAACTAATAAAGTAGCTGAGTTCTGAGATGAAGTGATTTGGTGAAAGGGCAGATATCAAGAAGAATTGAACCAAGAACATTGTGCAGCAGATCTTTACTTTCTTATATTTGTTAAGTTTAATCTGATATCTCAGTCAAGGAGCCTAGTGAGAGGAACACTACAGTCAGTGGAAAAAGCAGGTCATTTTCCCATAGCCTAGAGAGAAGCTATAGGAAGAAGCACTCCAGTCTTGAGGGGCCCCACGCTTCAAGGGGAAGGAAGAAGTCTGAGCCTAACAGCACCACCTTCTCCTTCAAGGCATATGACAAATCCTGAAGCTGCTCACGGCAGAAGGCTGGGAGACCAAGTACAAGCCACTGGCAAAGGGAGAGGCAGTCTCGGTAGTCTCAGTGCTGAGAAGGAAAAGATTAGTGTTTGACTCCTGCCAGTAGGGATAGAGCCTGGTGGACTGCCCACCACCACACACACACCCAACTGTAATTTTAAAAGCCTGGAGCAGATGAGTAGATGGCACAAAACTGTAACAAAACCATTTCTGAATGGTTCATGAAATATACACAGAATTAAAATAAAAAGGAATAAGAGCACAGAAAGAACCAGTTTAATGGAGCTAAAGTATTGTGTGGCTTAAATACTATCAAGTGATTTTCTAAAAATTCTATTAAACTATAGGGAAGCCTGTTGCAATCTCTAAACTTTCCACTAAAATAAAATCAAACATATGCATGATCTAATAGAAGTAATCATAAAATAAATGAAAATACCTGACTAATTCAAAACCAGAAAAAATGGGGAGACAAAGAGACATGGATCAAAAACGAAATGAAGAGCAAAGTGGTGGGAATCACATCTGGTAGCAATTTCATTACATATGAATTAGACTAAACCCAGTGACAAGACAAAGATGAACCAAAATATGCATTTTTTTCAGCTTCATGCGGAAAATTCTCTCTTCGATGAGCCAAGTGCTAAAAATTAAAATCACCTCACAAACACTGCCTGAGTGCAGAAAGTTCAAAATAAACTAAATTATTAGAGGAGATAGAAAAATTTCTATTATTAAATTAAGCTGTATACTTTCAAATAAGCTACAGGTCAAAGTAAAGTCACAAAGTAAATGAGAAATACAGTAATTTAAATTGAATGATAATTTTTTAAAAATCTCATCCACAAACTTATGGGCTATCCTAAACCTATACTTAGAGGTATATTTTAAATCAGAAAAGTGATTTTCTAAGACTGTCTCAAATAGAAAAAGAACACTAAGGTAAATCCAAGGAAGATAGAGGAATGTAATATGCATGAGTATAAAAATAGAGAAATATTGAAGAGATGCAACAACAAAAATTAAGAAACCTAATAGCTGATACTGTAAAAGGAATAATAGAATTGATAGATGTCTTGCAAGTGTAGAAAAGACAGAAGAAAAATAGTGGATAATAATGTAAGTGATGATAACAAAACTGGAATGTTTATAAAATAAGTTCTTGGTGGTGGACGGCATCCCCTCGATGTGTGCATGAAGTTTGGCCTTGGCCTTGTACCTTGATTTGGCCAGTGAAATTTGAACTACTTCCAACAAACAAAGCTTTCAATGTGTTTGTACGGTTTGGTTTTATCACTTGTCCTTTCTCTACCACCAAAAGAAAAACAAGTTCTCAGTAGACTGAGGAAGAGGCTAGTGGAAATATTGACAATTTAACTTTTTCCTTTGTTGTCTTCATTCATTTTACTTCTTTTACATGTCTAATTTCTCTGACCAGTGTTTCCAGAACTAGATTGAGTAAGAGTGGTGATAGTGGACATCCTTGTCTTGTTCCTGATTTTAGAATGAAAGGTATTTGTTTGACCATTGAGTATGATTTGGGTTGATGGTTTGTCATACATGGCTTTTATCATATTGAGACAGTCTATTCCAATTTTCCTTGTGTTTTTTATCATGAGTGGGTGTTGGACTTTGTGAAATGCTTTTTCTACATCTGTTGACATGATCATATGATTTTTGTTCTTTGCTCTATTGGTATGGTGTGTTACATTTATGGATTTGTGTATATTGAACCATTTCTAAACCCCTGGGATGGATATTACTTGGTCATGATGTACAATCTTCTTGATTATTTGCTTTGATCATTCATATATATTTAGGAATCTGTCCATTTCCTCTGTGTTTTCCATCCTGTGAGAGTAAAGATTTTCAAAGTAGGTATTGATCTTCTGAATTTGTATAGGATCTGTAGTGATTTCATCCTTTTCATTCCTTATTGCATGAACTTTAGTTTTTCTTTCCTCCTTCTGATAAAGTTGGCTATGAGTTTATTGATTTTATCTATTCTTTCAAAGAACCAACTCTTCAATTCATTAATTCTTTGTATTGTTTTCTTAGTACCATTGTGTTAATTTCTGCTCTGATCTTAATAATTCCTGCCTTCTTAAGGCTCTAGGTTTGAGTGTTCTTTTTCTTGAAACTTGATGTGCAGCATAAGATTATTTATTTGTGCTCATTCTGCTTTCCCGCTGTGGGAATTCACCACTATAAATTTTCCCCTGATGACTAATTTCATTGCATCCCATAGGTTCCTGTAAGTTGTATCTGAATTTTCATTTTATTGTAAATAGTGTTTAATTTGTTCCTTAATCTGTACCCATTGATTGTTCAAGAGGGTGTTATTTAATTTCCATGCGTTTATGGAGTTTTTGTGATTTATTTTGTCATTAATTTCCAACTTCATTGTACTGTGCTCCAATAGGATGCATGGGGTAATTTCAGTTCCTTTGCATTTAGTTAAGCCTGTTCTATGTGCTAGTACATGGTCTATTCTAGAGAACATCCCATGTGCAGCTGAAAAGAATGTGCATTCTGATGCTGTTGGGTGGAACGCTGTGCTATTACTTCTTCAGTTAGTCTTTCTATGTCATTTCTGTTGATGACTGTTCTTTTGTTGCCACCTATTAATCTTACATTGCTTTTCTTTGCTTCACCTTGCAGCTGTTGAACTTATTTCTTGGTTCCTTGTTAATTTTAAGAGATCCTTCCTTTCAGGATCATTGGGTTCAGTGCTGCCTTCAAGGTCTGAAAGTCTACCTTCAGCTTCATTCAAGCAGTTTTTATCAGTATTTGATGGACTTTTTAATTTCTTGGATATCTGTTTGAGTATGTTTTATGCATTCTAATTCCTTCCTATATTGTTCATTCAAGGTATCTGTCACTTTTCTGTACTCCTCTATTTTCTTATCTATGTCTTCTTTAGATGTGCTGAGCACGCTTTCATTACTTTTGTCACTTCTTTTTTTACCTGAGAGATTAGTTCTAATCTGATATCTTCTATGGCCTAATGGAGTTGTTTCTTTACTTCAGTTGCTCTCATTTCAGAAATTTCAGGTGTATGACTTCCAAGTTCTTCTTTATCAGTGTCTCTTGGACTTGTTCTGGGTGGGGTGGAGATCTGAGATTGCATTTTGCTCCTTCGTTTTGTCATTTTTGAAGATCCAGAGGTTCCCTGGAGCTCAGCCTCACTCCAGTGATGGTGTGGAAGTGGCAGGACAAAGACCTGTGCTCAGCATGGCTCCTGCAATGGTATGTGGGGGCAGGGTGTTGTTGCCAATGTTTCCAAAGCTGAGTGGGGCTCAGCTTGGCTCCCACACAGGGTTCTCAAAGCTGTCCAGGGTTTAGCCCCACTTCCATGAGGATGCAAGTGTAGGCAAGTTGTGGTCACTGAGGCTCACAAAGCTGTCCAAGACCCAGTTCCATTTCCACACTGGTGGGGGAGGGAGGGTGCAGGCACTGAGGCTTCTGGAGTTGACCAGGGTTTAGCTCTGCTCCTGCAAGGGTGTGCGGGGGGGGAGGGTGTGCAGGAGGTCATGGGCATGTCTTTGTTCATAGGCTTTTCATTACATTTTCAATTTCACTGACTAATATTGGCTTATTTAGACTTTTTCATATCTTCTTGACTCAGATTTGATAATTCATATGTATCAAGGAATCTGTCCCTTTTATCTGTGTTCTCCATTTTATTAAAGATTCTTAAGTAAATACTGATGATCTGGGTTTCTAAAGGTTCTGTTGTAATTTCACACTTTTCATTCCTAATTACATGAATTTCAGTCTTTTCTTTCCTTTTGTTGACAAGGTTTTCTAAGGATTTATTTATTTATTTAATCTTTCAAAAAACAAACTCAGATTCATTGATTTTTGAATTCTTTTCTTAGTCTCAATTGCATTAACTTTGCTTGGATCTTTAGAATTTCTTCACTTCTATGACCTTTGAGCTTGACTTGTTCTTCTTTTCCTAGAAGCTTGAGATTCAACATTAGCTTTTTATTTGAGTTCATTCTGTCTTCTTGATATGAATATTTACCACCGTAAATTTCCCCCTTAGGACTGCTTTCATTGTGTCCCATAAGTTTCAGTATGTTGTCATATCATCGTTTAGTTGTAGATACTATTTAACTTCTTCTTTAATTTCATCTGTGACTCCTTTTTTGTTCAGTAGTGTATAATTTCTATTTATTTATGGAGTTTCTGTGATTTCTTTTGCCACTGATTTCCAATTTCATTGAATGATGGTCAGATAATACGCAGGAAATAATTTCAATCTCTTTGCATTTACTTAACATTATTCTATGAGCTAGTATGTGGTGTATGTTAGATCCTATGCATAGCTGAGAAGAATGTGCACTCTGATGTTGTTGGGTAGAACACTCTATAGACCCTTACTAAGTCCATTTGCTCACAGATTGGGTTCATTTCTGATATTTCTTTGGATTTTTTTGTCTAACTGAACTATTTGTGACACTGGCGTGTTAAGGTATCATTGCAATTGTGTGGTTATTTTATGTTTCATGTCCATTAATATTTGTTTTATATACTTGACTGTTCCTATATTTGGTACATATATATTTAGGATTCTTATCTCTTCTTGGAATTTTCCCTTAATAAGAATGTAATGACCTTTATGTCTTTTGATCTGTCTTGGGTTGAAGTTCACATTGTCTACAAATAGCTACCTCTGCTTATTTTTAGGTGGCAGAAAACAGAAAAAACAGAAAGAGCAAAAAGGGAGGAGCCACAGAGAGCAAGCCTGTGTGCAGGCTACCTGCCTCAGAGTGAGTGTAGCACTCACACCCATAATCCCAGCGTTGGACCATGAGGGAAACATAAACTCCAGAAGCCAATCCCACGACTACATGAGGCTTTGGGAGAACATCTAGACACAAACCATGACAGAGGTGAAGCAAAGAGACAGACTGAAAGAAACATAATAGGGGCAAGCCCGGTGGACAGAGAACGGTCATGCAAGCTTTGGGAAACCGCAGAAAAGGGCAGGGGAGAAAGAATGGAGGAGAAAACGAAAGATTATTGAAACAAATCAGAAAGGTTAGGGACAATGTCCACACATATGAAGATATAAGATCAAGAAAGATAGTTGAGGAAAGAGAGAGAAGATGAATAGAATAGAATGAAAATACACGTATAAATCTAAAAAAAGAAATAAAAACAAACAAAGATATCCAATCAGACAGTTAAAGTACAGCAAATAATACACACAAATAAAGAAACAATAAGATTCCTCTGGTGTCCACTGTTTTCTAGCAGTGCCCAAATCAGTGCCCCACCAGTACCTGCATAGGATTAGTGCTGGATTGGATGTAAGGCTGATCTTCTCCTCCAGGTGTGGGCCTGTGGCCAGTCGTTAGACAGCAGATTTCTGGATGGACCGCCCACATCTCCTTACCCTGTTTGTCTCTGTATTTCTCTCTTAGTTGCTGTAGCACCCTCAGACAGAGACAGCCCAATGTTGCTCCAAGTCCCGTGTACAGTTCATCCTTCCTGGCCCTTGTACAGCCTGCTCCGTTCCACACCACTGACTCTTATCATGCTCTGACCTCCTTGTCCCATGCCGGTGGTGCCAGTCTTTCCCATGCTTGTGGTCTCAAGTCAGAGAGAGTTCTGACTTCCTGATCTAAGGGGTCTTGTACTACTGGTCACAAGAGGGGTGCTTGCTTGCCACTCCTTGTCCCTGCTGCCACTAGATGGCCCAAGTCTCTCTCTTGCACCAATGGCTGAGCAGGAGAAGGTGTTCTGTTTCACTAGCAATCCTCAATGCTGAGACTGTTCCCTAATCTTGTCACTAGAAGCCCCAGTTAGTGGTTATGGTACTCAACAGAGATAGAGAAAGAAAAAGAAGAAAAAACCTGGTAGCAAGTCAGGGAGGGAGCAGTCATTCATCCTTGTGTGTGTCCTCTGTTTGCAGGAAATCCATAGAGGTGAAGTTTCTTAGAGTATGGGTCTGTACTGTGTGGACTGAGTTTGCTACACCACTGCAGTCTGATTTTTTTTTTTAGTGGGGGGGTACTTCCTGGGAATGGTGGCTCCTGCTCTAATCACAGGGGAGTATACCCACAGGCAGCCCTGTGGGCTGGATTATCATTTTATAAAGTCCTGTGCTTATGTTTTGTTCAGTCTACAAGTCTTCTCTTATTTAAGATTAATTTTGGTATTAGTATGTATGTCTCTTTCTTCTAATTACCTGTGTTTTTAGCTGATTTTTTCTGAGAAGCTCCAACATGAGTCCATTGTTCAGCCATATTGAACCCTCCTGTATGTCATCTTGTGGATGAGGGGATGGAAGTCTTCAGCTGGGAAGCTCATCAGGTAGGCCTTGGAGGAAGAAGTCTGGTAGCTCTCCAATGGGTTTTGTCTGTATGATCACTTGGAGTTTGTCAGCTTAACTCAAGGTGCCATTGCCCTAGCCCCATCATTGCTAAGGCAGAGAAGTCAGTGTATCTCTGACAATGCAGGGTTCCTCATGCTGCAGAGCTGGGACACAGGTCACACAGGGATGGAAATGGGCTGCACACTTTGTGAAATTATTAGATACGGGCTGTGGCTCTTTGTAGGGTTCGTTAATCACCACAAACCACTGGTGGAGTATGCTCTCCTGCACTTTTTTCTTTTTTTCCTTACCATCTCCTGGTACCTCTGAGACAAGATACTAAGGTGCTATAATGCTCTGATTTCTATACTTAAGATAAAGAGATGTATTCCATGTGTCCCTTGCACATATTCTCCAAATTGGGCACTTCTGCTATGTGAATGCAGTATATTATCATAAAAATATTTAAAGTAACTTTGAAATAAAAGTATTTTCAGATAAACCAAACAGAGAGCAATAAGCCAACAGACTATACATAGCAGTATTTTTAAGGGTTTGATTTGGACGAAATAAACTGTTTCTAGACAACCTACAAAGAAAATCTGACTAATTTACCCAATAAGACAAAGCGAACCCTTAATAATTCTAAAATAATTCCTGTAATTGTTTTGTAATTACTATGTAAAAATCTTGCCCTCCAAAAATAGCAAGGCCACATAGTTTTTACAAGTAAATTCTATCAAAACATCAGAAAATAATAATTTCAATATACTCTACTTCTACCATGAAAGAAAAAAGTAGATAAACCCAAATAATTTTATGAAACCATCTTGGCATTGTACTGAAAATAGGTCAGAAAAGTACAAAAAAGTATATTTCAACTTTGCTAACAAACATAGAATCAAAAGTCCTAAATAAAATATTAGAAAACCAATAAAGCTCTACTGTTAGTGTTACTAACATGTATGACTTTTCACAGGAATTCAAGGATAGTTTATAATCAGAAAATCAACTAATATCATTTATACCATTAATAGATTAAGGATAGGAAAAACATATGATTCCTTCAATAGAGGAATAAAACTAAAATAATGAATGTCTAATTATAAAAAGTCTTGTTTATTAGAAATAGGAAAAACTCTTGGAGGATTCCTGGTAGCTTCAAAAATAATGAAAAGAGTCCATACCATCTTCAGTAGTAAAACTTGGAAGCCTTTACTTTAAAGTGTTAATACAAAAGGAATTCCCAGGTCTCTCTCACTCTTTCTAGTTAGCATTGAGGGCACAGAAAAATGAAATAAAATAAAAAGACTACGAAGAAGGAAATGAATCTGCCATAAGTGACTGACATTGTTGATATATAAAACCCAAAATAATATGGAAATTAAAAAATTAATGTCATGTTAAAGAATAAGTTCCCCAAGTTTACTCCTTTTAAGGAACAACTCAATTAGATGTCATTACTGGAGCAACCAAAATATTCTTAGTATAAAACAAAGTAAATATAAACCTTTACATCATGTACATTGATTGAAAGAAATTAAGGAAAACCTAGACAAATGCGGAGTCATTATTTGTGGGACAGCAGACTTGCTATTGCAAAACTGCCAGTTCTCCCTATATTGACCTATATAATAATTTAATTCAGACCAGAGTCCCATTAGATCTTTTAAACTAAAGGTGCTTTTAAATTTTTTGCTAAAACAGAGGTCTAAGAATAAACAAGTTATTTCTGAATTAATTGAATAATTTAGGAGAACTTTTCCCAACAAAGACCATGATTTATAAATCATGGTAAAACTTTAAAAAGTGGTAAATCAGTAGACAAATAGAACAGAATGAGACCTGAAAACAAACTATATAAATACGGAAAAGTTGTCTATGCCAGACAAGCATTTCCAATTAGTGAACAGTCAGGTTTTTAACCATTTTAAATCAAAGATTTTAGGCCAATAAATCTCTCATCTGAAGAAAATGAAACTAATTCCCTAAGTTTCATTGCACACAAAATGTACTGTTTTAAAAGATATTCTAAATAAAATAAACAAAACGAGGACTTGATATTTACAGATGTATTCTAGATATAAGGTTAACAGAAAAAATATATGAAGGACTATAAATCAATAAGAAAAAGACAACCAAATTAAAATTGTTAATGGGCTTACAGATGCATTTTACAGAAAAGAAAATATATTCACAAATGTAAAAAAAAGTTCATCATTGTAAATAAGGAAATGCGTGTAAGTTTAAACAACAGTACAATGACATTTTACAGTCATTAAATGGGCAAAAATTAAAAAGTCTGACAACTTTAAGTGCTAAGGAGAATATGAACTAATAGCTCACAGATTTCACAGTAATTTGGCTTTATCTAGAATACAGGAATTCCCATTTCTAGACATATTCTATCATGTGCACCCCAAAAGCCATATACAAATGATAGAAACTTTTAAGGAAATTTATATGTAAATTTCAGTACATTCACATAATGGAATACTATACAGGTTACAAGTATGCTGAATTTCTAATTATATGTTAAACTTGAGAAACATAAAACAGCATTTAATTTTTTAAAAAACAGAGAATATATTCAATGTCACTCCAGTTCTATAAACTTCAGAAACATGCATAAGTGGTAAACTATTTTAAAAAGCAAAGAAATACAAAACAAATTTAAAATATAAAATAAGATATATAAAGTGAGTTCCAGGATTATAATATTGTTGGTGAAAGGGCATGAAGAAAACAAGAGGAAGTGCATTCAGCTCCTCAGACACTGATAATTTTTATCTGTGTGTAGTCATTCTATTGTTTTATTGTTTTTAAAATCTGCATATTTACCAAAGTACTTCGGTATAAATAAATATTTCACAAAGGCTTTGTTTAAACTCAGGCTATTAAAAAAGCAATGCACTTGTAGAAACACAGAAGAAAAGCAAAGTTAGGAAAGGAACGAGTGAAGGGGAAGAAGAAAATTATGATTGTAAAACTTAAAAACACAAAACTTGGGCACATTCAATAAACTTTTATTGAGCAATTCACATGTGCCAGAAAAGGGAAGCTTACGGCTGAACAGTGAGTTCGCCTTTAACACATTTACTAAACGAGAATTGGATGATTCTCACCGGTGGTTCCACTGCTCAGTGCTAAACCAATATTTTAAACTAGTTCTTTTAAAATTTTGTTCCTTCTTTGATAGTAGATGGCCTCCTAGGAAAATATAAGGCCAAAGTTTGAAATATGTTTAATACTAACGAATATGTTCCATTTATAGTGTCTCATACTAAGACCAGGCTTTTAAAGTTTTTATTAGGGGATATAGCTCAGCAAAATAGTGCTTGCCTGGCAAACAAAAGATCCTGAGTGTGATTCCTGGTACCAAAAAATATATAAAGCATGCTTATTATTGTTATTAATGTGTTTTTAACTTTTTAAATTAGCATTCAGTAGTGCTGTCTTTGAACAAATATTTTTTTCAAAGGCTGATATAAAACATGGGAACTAATTTAACTTTTTTATATGTCTTTTTGAGACACAGTCTCACTATACACTTCAGGCTAGTCTTGAACTCACTTTGTAGCCCAGGCTGGCCTCAAACTTGCAAAGATCCTCCTGCCTCAGCCTTCCAAGGGCTGGGATTACAGGCATGCACCACTACACCCAGGGCACATAGACTGTATTTTTAAACTTCTATGTCCAAGAAAACATCATCACAAACAAATTTGAATCTCCAAGTCAAAATGTGGAAAACAAAACTATTTATTCCAAACAAAAACTTTTACATTCCCAATTTATTTTTTCCCTGAGAAAAAAATAAAGTCAAAAATAAAAGTAAATTCCTCTCAAACAAAGAAAATAGGAGCATAAAATACATACTGGTAATATATCTCAAATAATAAATGTTAAAGGTCCAAAAACACTAGCTATTCAAAGCAATACAGATTGAAAAGGAACTTTTTGAAAATAATCTGTTGGCCAAATATTGGGAAGATTTACAAAGTGAGGTGTTGCTGTTAGGAGTTAACCATGCACCTGCTTCCAGGTGGCAACATCTTTAAAGTAAAAAACTGTACACATCACTTGACTCTATTATGCTTTATAGCAATATTTCCTAAAAATGAAAGACATCTTCTTAAGGGCATATGAACTACATGGTTTGTCACAGAATTATTTATAACAATTAAGACTTGAAAATGCAGTGCACTGATAGAAAGTTGATTTAATAAATTATAGGATTGTATAAGTGGAGTATTATGTAAACATTTGCTTGATGATACAAACCAGTATTATTAACACAGAAAATGCCTGTTGATTGAAAACAGGTTATAAAACTTACTTCAGCTTCCTCCAGATAATGAAACTTTATAAGATTTTCATTTCCTTTATTATATTTTGCAGTGAATATATCTGTATAAATAAGCCTAATGTATTATGCTTTATTTATTTATTTACTTATTCATTTCAAAAACAAGATGGAAATAAACTCCCCCAAACACAAAGATATTATATGAATTTGCAGGTCACAATGACAACTAGAACTTATTGGATATCTGTTTTATGTCAAATTTGATTTTCACAAAATCTATGAAAGGTACAAGTTGAGAAGCTGAGCAATACTATAATATTCATAAACATCCAAGTCTAAATAATAAAGTAATTCTAGCAGCATTTTTAATTTTAATAACTCTAAACTCACCATTCCATGTCACTGATTATAACAGGGGCTCTTACCTCGCATTGTATACCAGATAGCCATTGGCAGGTTTCCAAAGATCTGGGAACTGATTAAACTGTAAGAAAAATTCCACTTGTATGTAATTTTTTTCTAGATAAGAACCTACACCTTTTATCATAAAGACTTTCATGTGATCTCAAGCTTAGAGTTTTCCTATCTAGGGGAGACGAGGATTCATACAGGACCCTCAGCCCCTTTTGTGGTGCTAATACCTTCTAGCTACAGAATGCATATGCTTCCCCATATCTCAATTTTCCTCCCCTGCACCACAGTCTCTTGGCTTCATGAATTCGAGATATTTCTTTAAGAATCACCAAACAAGTTGTTTCTTTTGAACTGTGCTGGCCAGGAACTTCTTGACCACATGGCATAAGGTAGGCTTAGCTACTCCAGGACAACTTACTGAATCTTAGTACATTTAGGTGATCAGAGTCGTGCCAGCCTTGGTGAAAGACACAAAATAGTGCCAACATCTCCTCGTGTTTACCTGTTTACCTCTGTATTTTACAACTATCTTGCAGTTAGTATAGACCTTACAAGTTAAGAGACACAATTCCTAATGGCACTGCCAACTTTAAAGAGGCCAGCCACACTTTCAAAGTTCCCAGGTCACTTACATTCTAAACAACTGACCACACGGTCCAAAGTTTCCACGACTCCCTCAAGTTTGATAACTTGCTGGAACTCAGCAGAACACAGCAAGTGCTACATTTATCATGTTTTGATTCCAAAGGGTACAGCTTAGGAATACCTAGTGAAGAGATGTATATGGTGAAGTCTGGAGGGCCCCAAATGCACAGTTTTCATGTGGTCTCCTAGTGGGGTACAGGTGTGTCACTTCTTTGTCACATCATTGTGTCCACTGAGTGTCACTAGTTTTAAGGGAGTTTCATTACATAGCAATAATTGATTAAGCCATTGACCATGTAAATTAATTCTATTTCCAACCCTATCCTTTTCCCCAGGGATAATGATGGCTCAAGGCCTAACTCTCAAATCTCATAATTGGCCTTTCTGAGGATCATCTTAAAGCAATCATTGGCCCCACTGTGGTCATCTTCCTATCATAAACTTTTGCTATAACCCAAGGACTTCAGGTATCATAAAGACAAGTTCAACATTCAGGAAATTCTAAGAGTTTTAGTAGCACCATGCCAAGAATCCAAGACAAGTCCAAAACCAGACAAATCTTTCTTTTTTCTCTTTCTTTTCTTTTCCTCTGCCTCTTCTTTTCTCTTCTCTTCTCTTCTCTTCTCTCCTTTTCTCTCTTCCTTTCTTTCTTTTTTGTGATTGTGTGTGTGTGTATGTGTGTGTGTGTGTGTGTGTGTGTGTGTGTGTGTGTCTCCACTGGGAATGGTAGGCAAGGACTCTGTCATTGAGTCACACCCCAACCTACCTAGTTCTTTATTATAAAACCATCATTTTCTTTCCATATCTCCTTTCTATCCTCTATTTATCCTTCTTTCATTAATTTCCATTCATGTTTTCTTTCCCCCCAATTTCAACTGCTCTTCTGACTTCGTGCTGTTACTTGAATTTTGAGGTGAAAACATTTTCTGACCTTTGTCTCATGAAGGACCTTACACGTTTAGCAGTTGGTGACACTAACAACTGAAACTATTTGTCAAGAGAATCTGCTATAGTTTGGAGGTTGAATGTCCTCTAAAGGCACAGGTATAAAGGGTGTGGTCCTCAGTTTGCTGCTACTGGAATGCAATGAAGGTCTTCTGGCCACTGGGCACGTGCCTTTGAGCAACATAGCCAGGCCTCAGGTTGTTCTTTCCCTCTCTTTCATCTCCCAACCCTAAGTGAACCGCTTTGCTTCGCCACACAGTCCTCAACGTGAGGTGCTGCCCTGACACCAGAGGCTAAAAGCAATGGGTCTTCTCAGTTAGGGAGTAAAATCTACAAGACTTCAAGCCAAATAAACCTTTCCTCTTATTAAGTTGGTTTATCTCAGGCATTGTTTATCCTAACGGGAAGCTGACAGCATATAATTATACAAATGAATACCATGTTAAGGAAAGACAATAAACAATAAAATATATGAAGGGCACACAGAACGTGAAGGGAAAAAAGCATGCTACTCAGCACATTTTTATGGTAGAAAATAATGCTTTTTAAGCTTTAAGGCAGCAGCATATCACCTGAGGATCTGAGACTAACATGCAAATCCTTATTCAATAGGTGGTGCTTAAGAATCTGTAGCAAAAACTACCTAGTGTGCAGAGACGCATGCAAAATGAAAAGTTAGGGCCCCTTGGTCAAAAATTAAAAATTTCAAAATGGTAACAATGCCACAGGAAACCAAACCCAGAGCCCTTCTGAGAATAAGGACTGTGTGAGTGACAGGCCATATATCAATGATTCCTGACAGTGAATTCCTAATAAGCACTCAGTGAGTTTGATGCCAATGATCCATGCACCATACTTTGAGTACCAAGAATCTTGAAATCATCTAAACATCTACCTTCCATTTCAGGTTGATATTTTTGCTTGTACTTTGCCCTGATGTTCCTTAAAATGAGATACTTTTTAGAGAAATTAACTATGAAATTTGTTTGGGTGGTGTAATTATCTCAGAGACCGGAGTCCAATATTTGTTTTTGTTGTTGCTATAAGATGCTCAACAAATATCTATTAATGACTACTAGTGCATGAATATATAAGATTTATTTTTAATTTACCTCATTCCATTTTCCTTCCTTCCCATCACATTCTTTTTCTCTCAAATTGCATACCATGAGCCATCTGCTTGAAAAATCATATTTTTTTCCTACCTTCATTTCCATTCACATTCATTTCTTCCAGGAAGTTCATGCTACTGCAAGACTTTTTTTTTCTCTGCAGGCCTATCTGTGACTATGGCTCTTCAGCAGATCCATTTTGCTACCAGAAATGTGTGAGAGATATGTCTAATTTCTAGAAAGTACAAGACTTCATTTTAAAGTATTTTTAATATTTTCAACCACTTTGCTACAGAAGTATTTCTGAAATATATCACACATATCCACTGCCTTTCAAACAGGGATTGAGGAACATGATCTAGATTCTGGGGCTTAGTTAAAATTTTATGGAGTCTTATAATGAAGTAGAACCCTTAGAGGCTTTGTGATTTGTGAGGCTATTTTTTCTATACAAAATGGTCCAGGCCACTGAAACTTTCATTTCTTGATTTCATTTCTCTGTGTGTGTGTGTGTGTGTGTGTGTGTGTGTGTGTATGTGTGCATTTTTAAAACTTCTCCCTAAATCATTACCAATAATTTCCTAGTGTTGTCAATTTGTTTGCTTAAAATAGAATTTCCACTGTCAAACTTTATATTTTTTAATGCAGTTTTGAAAAATCAGGTAGCAAAGCTTAATAAGATAATTGCATAGCAAATTAATAGTCATTCAGGTAGACTGACTCTGGATGTAAGTAATTCATTTATGAAAAAAACTAAATTTTTAAGTTTTGTCACACAAGATCTGTGACATTAATTTTGTAGTCAGGAAATTTAATTTTGTAACTTCTGTATTCTTTGTGAAGCTTTTGTTGATAATCTAGATAATTACCAGTTTTTATGAGCTTGCTTGACATGAAGGTTCCCAATTTTAATTTACACTTGGGGACCAGCTGATCGTTAGGTTTTGCATGTTTTTGAGCAGACTAGTCTGTAATTTCCAAATTCAAAAAAGTTGTTCTGAAATATGAAATGCTTTAGTCCTTTGTCTTTAAATGTTTCTAAATTAATGTACCATACATCCTTTTGATAATCAGATCTTGAGAAGATGCCCTTTTAGCAAATAGAAAGTTTAATATCATCTCACATTTGCTATATCTCTCCTGCTACCCCTTCATCAGTCTCATTTCATAGTTTGGAGTAAAAGGGCTGCTGTATTATCCTTAAAACAATATACTGACTTTTAAGCATTTATCTGGCTTTAATGAAAACTCTCAAGTAGACTGAACTTGTCAGGTAGTCATGGAACACAGAATGACAGCGCAGAATCTAGATAGGACCAGCACAGCTTTTTCTGTCCAGGCTGCACACCCTCCAGGGCCCTGGGGGAGGAGAAACAACCTCAAGGCATAGGTAGAAGTCATTAAAGAACAGTCACTCCTGAAGGGCTAGTAGGCCTTTCCCAATTATATATCTGGGAGAATTTGAGTTTGATAAAGAGAACAATATTACACATACTAACACCTACATACACCACAGACACACATACACACACACGTCATGTGTGCTCACGTGTAGATGCACACCTACAAAAGGCACATTAAGGAGAAACTGGAAAAGAGAAAAGAAAGAGTAATTCTTCAGGCACACAGCCTACGAAAGAGGGGTGAGATGACAACAGCAGTGAGATAAAAACATAGCACAGATCCGCGTTCCTTAGGAGCTTCTGTTCCCATCAGGATCACGGAAGCAGGTGGCGCTCACTTGGACATTTTCGACTAGAACGCTAGCCATTTCAGAGAACAGAAAAACTGTCTGTATTTGATTGGTGGAGGGGAAATAACCTTGAAACAACAAGGTAATTTGGGGGGATGAGTAAAGCAAGACCAGGGACTAAAGGAGAGGGCTGGGCAGAAAGGAGTTTGGACTGAAAGACATTCCCTTTCAGGGACCTCAAGACACAACCATAAAAGCAGAAAGATCTCCCAGTGTAAGCGTATTGCCTGTGCTAAGGAGGCTAAAAACTCCTACAGTTACCCAGGCAGAGAAGGAAACAAGACAGCCACATTCAGATCAGATGGATCTCGCATTTTCTCTCAGAAGTCTTAGTTTATCAAAAGCGCTGTTGCTTTCCAATCCCCTGTGCTGGCTTTCTTCTTGACTTCGGACCCCTCTGGACACGTACATCCAGGAAGAAAGACAGGGCTTAAGCAGAATCCTAAAATGGTGCGCAAGTCAAAATTCATTCTACGTGAACTGAGAAAAGTAGAAATGGCTTTTAAAAAAAAATTTTTTTTTAAACTACAAAATACCCAGTGTTTCTTTTCTTTTCCATGTTCATACAGTTTCGGAGCCACCAGGTGGCGATGTTGCAGACCGGCTGTCAGAGCTTCAGGGTGCAGTAGGGGTGTGTGGATAAGTATGAAAAGGAGCCCTGCAGAGCGCTGGTGTCTGAGTCCCTAAGCTCAAATGCAGTGCAACGAAGACGAGCTACTTAAACAGGGGGAGATGTTTCCTCCAAAGCTTATTCTGAAACAGCGGGGAGCTATAAAGGCGTTTTCCTGGAATCAGAGCAGTTTAACCTTACCAGCGAGACCACCACTGAAAGGAAAGACATTTTTAGAGAGCCAGAGTTCACATAAGGACTCCAAATCAAAAGACAAAACCCAAGTTAACCAGTCAAAGCAACATAAAAGGAAGAAAAGGAGACGCTCTCCGGAGCTTCACCTCATCCCCTCGCCTGTTTCTTTCCTTCCATTGACTGGTTCCCCTTGTTCCCCCTCACTACAACCCATCACCCTGCTAGCAACGCACACACACTAGCATCTCAGGATGCAAAGGTGGCAGAATTACCAATAACCACACTGGCCAACCAAAGAAATCTTCCATTGATTTCCTGTGTTGTAAATTGATCCAAATAATTTCTGTCGCTTCAGGGGCTCATTAACTCACTAATTTGAAATAATCTGAACACAAACCCAGTGAAAGTTTTCTCTTGCCCTGTGTCCAGATTCATTTAGCTCAATTACTTATAGCACAGAGCTGAGGAAGCCAAACCCTGGTGTACAATAGCCACCTAATAGTCCTCTGCTCCTCAGACACGCTTCTTCCTCACAACCCCGGCTTACAGCCTAAAGTTAAGATCAGAAAAGGAGTTCAAGGTAAGGGATGGGAAAGGCAGGATGGGTAGGGGACACAAATGTACCCTAAATAAAGGGCACGAGGTACTCAAAATTCAGTCTATGGTTTTAGTTTGAGGTTAGATGAGTAGGTAAAATCTGCGCTGTCTCTCCAGTTGAATGCAACTCTAACATCCATGCAGAATGCGTGTAGCATCTCTTCGGAGACTCTAAATAACATAATGACAGAAGGGTCAAGGAAGAAGAGAAAAGTTGAAGTACCAACAACCTGACAAGAAGTTTCACATTTTTCCTCCTCTCTGCCTCATTGTATATACATAGTAGCATAAAACCAGGACTTTGAATAGAGAGCACTTTAGGAGAAGTAGGAAAAGAAATAAAATCATCCCCATTCACAGACAACATAACTCACTATGTAGAAAAATTACAGAAATGTACAAAAGTGCTCCTACAAAAGTGAGTTTAGCAAAGTCAACACACGAATTTAATTGTGTTTCTATACAGCGACAATGAACAATTTGAAACAAATTTAAAAGAAACACTGGATAAAATTGCTGTTTTAAAACTCATAAAATAGTTAAATATAAATCCAATACTGCTGTATCTCTGCTGCAGACCAGAGTTCAGTGATAATATCAATCAGAGAAGAGCTAAGCAAATAGACAATATGCCATACAGTGTTCTTGGATTGGAAGATTTAATATAGTAGGTGTATTAATTATCAAATTGATCAACAGGTAGCACAATTCAACAACAAAAAGCCAAACAACTTAATTTAAAACCGCACTGAAAAATTTGAACAGACATTTGACATAAGAAGTTTTATAATAATAAATGATGAATACAAGTAAAAGTGATCAGTGTCACTAGTTATGAAGAAAACATAAATTAAAAGCACAGGAGATATCCTTACATACCCGTTAGATGGGTTAAAATTAAACATTCTGGTAATGCTAAGTGCTGGGAAGGACACAGGGCAGCTATAAGTCTCATGTGTCTCTAGCAGGAGTACAAAATAATATAGCCAGCTATCTGTCAGTTTTATAAAGCTAAACATATAATTACCATATGACTCAGAAATCCTATTACTGGATATTTGCCTTAGAGATAGAAAAACTGTATTCACTTAAAAACCTACACACCAAATGTTTACATCAGCTCTGTTTATAATTCCCCAAACAGGAAGCAACCCAAGTGTCTTTCAATGCATGAACGGAAACAGTTACACTATTGTACAATAGGACGCTGTCAACAATAGAAGGGAACAGACTACGGACACACACAAATTGGATGAATCTCAGAAGTGTTCTGGGGAGTGAAAGAAGCTAGGCTCACAAGTTTATACAGTGCAGAGCTCCACTTACAGAACACTCTTGGAAAAACAAATCTACATCAATAGGACTATGAATGTTTGCAAACAGTCAGGGCCAGGGGTAGCACAAAGGAGGGGGGCAGGGAATTTGGGGGGTAATAGTTCTGCCCCCTACGGTTATACTGATGCAAAGCAGTGGGAATGTTCATGGAAATGTGCACTCCAAAGAGATTTAGTTTTACTATATGTTAATTTAAATTTAAAAACTCAATCTTCTCCAATAAACGATCCATAATATTTGATTGATGAGTCTAAAGGAAAATACATTTTGTTCTGTGGGGGAAAAGTACAAAGCAAATGAGCTGTGCACACGCTGAGTGGACAGACCCTTCACATACATTGTCTCAGTCCATACAACTCTCAGTTTCAAGGGGAGAAATGCGCATTTAGAAATGTGAACTACAATGTTCAAGATTGGAAAGCTAGTGAGTGTTCGACAAGGCATTTGTCTGCTTTCAAAGATTATACACCTCCCTGCTGACCAGTACATCTTCACACTTATTTAAAGAGGGTATGGTAATGCTATTTAGAAGTCAAACATTCTAATCACTTTTTAAACTATTTTTACAACAGAAACTATAAGTATTTATTCAATTAGCCCCAGTAAGAATTCAACTTTTAAATATGTTATTAGCAATGGATTGGCTTTTCTACATAGTTCTAAAAAGTCCTCTCTTAAACGCTGTCATTTGGATGTCAATCTACTCATGATTGACCTATCTTTGCTTGCATTCCCAGATAGGAGTTTTACTTGATGACATGCATTTCAGAGATGAAAGCATCCATTTCAGAGCTTGTGCTGTCTCAAAGCTGAAGTCTTACTCAGGCCCTAATTAAATAAGACACTGCTATTTAAACCCTGTGATTTAAGAACAAGATGTAACAGTGGTTTAGCACTTTAAAGTAAAACCCTACTCCATACACAGGGTGGAGTGGCGGTACTCATGTCGGTGCGTGGAACTTACAGGCACAGCTCAGACGGGCCTCCTCATTCTCTCCTCCATGGGAAGGGATTTACACACTTTAGATTCCCAGCATCACCTCGTCAGACATAATTTATACCCCCTGAAAATAAACTGACCCTGGAGTCACTAACTTCAGCATTTTCTACATTAGAAATGTTCATTTTCCTATTCATCACCCTCACTGGGCCCTGGATCTGGCATCCCATGTGCAGAACTAGATGCATCTAAGGAGAGAAGCCATCCAACTCCTGTCAAGGAAATCCCATGGATACCCCTATGATTTTTAAAGTTGAGAGCACATCTAATTTGCCTGCAAGATGAAAAGGCCACGAACAAGAACAGGACAAGTGGTGCAGCCTTGACATAGGTTTCTAGGCAGGGGGATTGGTTACATCACACAAATTGGTCCCTACTTGCAATCTCAGTAGAACACTTACCAAGGGTGCATGGAGATGAACTTCCAATGTAACTAAGAATATACTTAAGGTTCCCTTTACAGCTCTCCTTGATTTTAAATTTGTGTGAACAAGGGAGGCTCTATTGCAGGTGACTCTCCTAAGCCCCGTAGCTAGGTCTCAGGATGAGCATCTCATTCCTTGCCTTTTACATGGAGACACAGAAAAGGTGGGAGGCTTTTTAATCTAAATTACCTGTTCTTCCTATACTTGTTCCAGTCCAAGCCGTGGGCACTCCTGACTGAACTGCTAATAGCATCATAAGCTGGTCTTCCTATCTCTAATTTCTTCTCCCAACCAAAATGCCACAGATATGAATCTAAACTCAAATCTGTTTATTTTCTCCCACGATTTAAAATTTTTAGTGGAGTGAACTGAGGCCAGATCTTTACCAGGATATTCAAGGCCTTTCAAATTCAAAACTCAGCCTACTTTCCCAATGTCACTCCTCATTATTTCCTCTGTTGTCTCATGAGTCATCAAACCTATTAAATACCCTCTGAACAAATTCTCTCTTATTCACTATCTTTGCTGGTGGTGCTATTTCTACTAACAAGGACCTTTCTTCAATACAACTCTGCTTGGTTTGCAAGGCCTGACTCACATAAAATCCTGTGTCCTTTAACTTTGGGGATATATTTGGAGAACTGTGGTTAAGTTTTTTTTTTGTTGTTGTTGTACCCTCTAGCAAGAATCCAAGTGTCTTGGTTACTTTTCTCTCATTGCTGAGACAAAATACCCAACACCCAAAATGAAGGAAGGAAAGGTTTATTTAGCTTACAGTTTGGGGAGGTTTTGGTCTATACTTGGCTGGTTCTGAGGCAGAGTGGCACATGGCAGAGGGCAACAGTTCATTGCAGCAGAGCACAGAAAAAACAACCAGAGAAAAGGGAGGAAAGACGGAAAAGCTGCTTCTTTTGCTCCCTTACATTGTGAACAGGCTACCCCCACCCAAGGGGTGTGAACCTCTCACACAATCTCCATGCCCTCCCCTTCCACAGGCTCAGGATGTGTACAAAGTAAGCACCTTAGCTTCCTGCTGCATCACTCAGCCAAACCTCTAGACTCCCCAAGTTGACACAATGTATAAACCATAACAGCAAATAAAAATAAACCTATGTGCACCATACCAGCCCTATCTTTGCCCAGTCTGTTCTGTAAGTTGCAGGGAGAAATATGATAACCTCCAAGTAAAACTTTTCGCCATTTTCTCTTACGTTTACCAAAGACATAGCACTAATGGAAATAACCACTAGGAGTAGTGACAGTTTTAATATTATAATCACGTTA
This sequence comes from Dinomys branickii, assembly GCA_004027595.1. Lineage (NCBI taxonomy): Eukaryota > Metazoa > Chordata > Mammalia > Rodentia > Dinomyidae > Dinomys > Dinomys branickii. The sequence goes on along the minus strand of PVLD010010700.1, from coordinate 33,158 downwards.
GTTGTACATTTACCACTAACATAGTCACTGTTCTGGGTGTTTTTAGCAAGTTACATCAAAGACCACAGAAACCCAGATATACTTTCTGTTTATGAGAAAAAAGGGCCTTTAGAGTTCTTACTAGTGAACACACAGATAACTGGAGGTTCAAGAGAGGCAGTGTCACATGGAGGAAGAGTAGATTCCAGAGAAAGCTCTGATGTGTGAGTGTATGGCATAAGCTAATAACTCCCAGATCAGTGCTATGATTTCCAAAGACATAAAATGGGGATTTTTTCAAAAAACACTGTGCATATAAGTCATTAAGAAAGCTTGTGAAAGAGGCGAGATCTAACTGGGCAAGCTTGGGGTGCAAAGTCTGCGTGACTAATTCCCCAGGATGGCCGTGTGCCCACCTTGAGCTGCATTTTTCCGGAACAAGCACCTAGAATATCCACAACATAACACTCAGCTCTAAAAGACGGTATAAGCAGCCATACGAAGGCCTCTGGATTACAGTGGCATAAGTCTTCCCCACATCAAGCGCTAGGAACATGGGAGTGTCTCTCTTTCATCACCCTGCAAGCCAGTGGGTTAAGACAGAAAGATCTGTCCCCAAGCAATCCTCCCCGCCAGAGAGCCACTGTAGAGAAAAGAGGAAGGAGTGTGCCTGTCATGGAACTTGCACTGATTCCACTGATTTCCAATGACACAATCCCTGCATGAAAAGCTGCAACCCATTTCAAAATCTTACTTAATTCTAAAATCCTCCTTTTCCTCCTTGCCTCCCACCCACACTGCCACAGAACTCAATTTCTTTGGGGAAAAAAAAAAAAAAACACTATAAGGCAAATGGGAGCTCAGAGCAGGGGTGGGGGCCGGGCACTGTGGAAATGTGAGTAGCTCAAGCTCATTTTTCCCCCTCCAAATCTTACCCTGCTCTAACGTTTTTAGATTATATTCATTAAGGAAGGAAGGAAATTCTGAGCTCTGCCCCTCTTTCAATTCCCCAAAGCAGTGGCTTTCCAGAAAGCACCTCTCCAGGTTGCCTGGTAATTCCAACTTTAACAGAAATTAGGGACCCGAACAAAAAAATAACAACAGCAACAAAACCAGAATAAAGAATACTCTTATATCAAAAAATGAGTCAGTCTAGTTTATTATATATGTTAGGCATTAATTAGAAGCTACTTAATCTCCAATCTAAGAAATAATATAGCATATCTTGTTTTAATATGTTTGAGCTTTGACTGACATTTCATATGTTCACGAGGTTTTTTTTTTCTTTTTTGCTCTTTTCTGTCAAGAGATGTTGGCAAATCTGTGTGTAACCAACTTTTTCATTCTGTCTGGCAAGGACTATTAGATGTTAAGACAGGAGATGTGCAGTGCCTCTGTCATGGATTTGCATATACAGCATATGGCTATTCCACAGTAAAACAGAACATTTTAATGAGACACCTCAGCCCCCACATGTGACCTGTTTTAATAGTATTCAAACTGTGTCTAATTTCTCCAGTGTTCTCTGCTGGTATTTGCAAAGGAGAGGAATTAAGCAACAGCAAATTGTCTTTCTGAGTCTGCAAATGTCATTCCCATGTGTGGTGCCTCCACTTCTCCCCTAGACCATGGTGATGGAAATGACCTACCTTATTTAATCAGTGTTTATAACACTTGATTGGCCCCTCAGGCCAAAGCAACCAGGTTTAGCTAAGAATGGAAAGTCCTCACATGGGCTCTTACCTCCCTGCTCAGGAGAGAGACTTACGTGCTCCAGTGCAGCTGACAATGGCAAAGTGACTTTTCCTCCCGCAGCCTGAGTGGATGGAAAATACAGAGCTATGGGAGGAAGGTAAGAACAAGCCATAGTTCAACTGGGCTCCCAGGAGAGCATAAAAGGGAAAATGGGCCAAACAAAATAATGTATATTTTTAACTCCTAAATAGGCCAGCAAAATTTTATTCAGTCTTTATAAAGTGCCCTCATAAAAATCCAGCCACTAATAGCTTCCTTTACCTAGTGATTGCTACATTTCTTAATGCATTTATTTTACTCTATAAGGAACATAGTAGAAGGCTTTGTTGGCAATGACTCTACAATCAAAAGGAATTGAATTATAAAAGTAATTACTCTGATTGTTTACATTATTAGAGCTATCTAATGCTAATCACCTAAGTATTTAAGGACATGTTTTAAGTACCACTTTGTCCTCTGCCCCAGTAGAAATTATCTGGGTAAATTCTGCTGTTCTCCTAAATATTTTTTTTGTATAGATAAAAAGAGTATTCAGCTCTCTCATGGAAATCAATTACTAAATATTTCTATCATCTAAATTCTATGAAGTTGAATTATAAATTACAACTTTTGCCTTTAGAAATTTGTAAATCAGAAATTCATTCATTTTTTTCCCCAAATCATTCCTATTGAGCAAGCCTGAACTATTTCCCAAGCCTTGGGCTATAAATACAGCACACAAGAGTGACCAAAACCAAATAGTGCCTCCCTCACATAGTTATAGTCTAGAGGAAAGGGAAAATGCAGATATTCTACAAATAAACTGTAATTACTAACTGTATTAATACCAGTTCTATGAGACTTTAAGATAAAGGCTCTTAACCAAATTAATGAAAGTAAAGTATAGACTGAAAGTGGAGGAAGCCACTAGGAAATGATGTAGAGAGAAGATGGCAAAGTACAGAATGGTCAAAGGACTTTATAGAAAGTGAAGATTTTAGAAAGAAAATGTCTAGTCACTTTCCTCAGTGCCACAATACAACACAACACACTCAGAATTTAAGGGAGGAGAGGCTTATTTTGCTCATGTTTTCAGTCCATGTCATTGGATCCAAGGCAGGAATCACGTGATAGAAAGCTCTGGGCAGAGGAAAGCAGAGAACACTGAGAGGAGTGGAGGAAGGAGGGCACCTTTGTAGGTCATGCCCCTGTGACTTGCCTTGTCTTGGTTACTTTTCTCTTTGCGCAGGCAAAATATCCCACACTCATGGTTAAAGGAGGAAAGGTTTATTTCAGCTCACATTTTGTACAGATTTCAGTTCATAGTCAGCTGGCTCCAAGGCAGGGTGACGTGGCAGACAGGAAGCAGGAAGCGGGAAGCAGCAGCAGCAAGTCTGTCTTTCCACTTTATCCCATCCCAGCTACAAGATTTTTGGGTGGTGCCATCCCCTCTCAGGGCGGGGCTTCTGTCTTCAGTGCATCTATTCAGCCACATCCAGAACTATGTTAATTCCAATCAAGAGACTAATTTGGTAACACACACCCTTAATCCCAGTATCACACACTCTAAATCCAGCCAGCTCCAAAAATCCCTACTTATGAGTGCAAGAGGTTGGGGGAACATCTAGACACAAGCCAAAACACACCTCTAACCAGGCCTTGCCTAAGAGCAAATCAACAAGGAACTCACTTGTAAACTAATCCACCATTGGGTCCAGTTATCCCAGGATCTAATTGCCTTCAAACACATAAGGCTTTTGAGGAATATCCCAAATCTAAACCATAACAGGAAAGCAGTAAGTACTTAACTTACTAAATTTCAATATCTGGCAACTGGCATAGAAAAACAAAATCATGAAAGTACTGAAGTATAAAACCTGTTGTCTCCTTGTTAATTACTTTTCTTTTAATTTATGTACATATGATCATTTTATCTTGGAAAGTCAAAGATACATCCTCACATATTTTAAAACTAAATTTATTCAGAGAGGGACCTTAAATGAATAGGAAGAATACTTCTATAAAAATTAATTTAAAATGAATTACAGATGTAAATGTTACAGATAAAACTTTAAAAAAGTAAAATGGGAAAATATCTTCATGATCTTGAACTAGGAAAGAGTTCTTGGTCTTGACAACAAAAGAAATATTTGTAAAAGGAAAACCTGATAAATTGAACCTCCTCAAGATTAAAACTTATTCTCCAAAAACCAGTGTGAAAATATAAAAAAACAGTCTAGATAATGGGGAAAATATTTGCAATAGTACATACAACAGAGGGATAAAACCTAGAATATATAAAGAATTCTCAAAATTCAATACTAAAAAAGTATAATTATAAAAGTAACAAAAGATGCAAAAACATTTCATTAAAAAGTACAAGGAGGTTGCAAATAAGACCATGAAAAGATGATCTAGCTGTCAGGACAAGACAAATTAAAGCCACAATGCGATGTTACTACATACCTGTCAGGATGGCTAAAGCAAAAAGTATGCCAACATAAAGAGCAGACAAAGTTGTGAAGAAGCAGGATGATTCATGAGATTTCTCGTAATTTTGTAAAATACTCCAGGCATTCTAGAAAACAATGAAGTTAAACGCACAATTGCTATATGACCCGGCAATTATTTTCTTGAGCATTTATGCCAACTAAATGAAAACATTTGACACGCAGCCTGAGCATGACTGTTTATGCTGGCTTTACTCATAACAGGCAACAACTAGAAATAGCCCATGGTTGGCTAGACAAGCTATGACCTATACCCACCATGGACTATTGTTCCATGAAACACAGTAAGGATACATACAACAACTTAAGGGAATGCCTAGCAAACTGTATTGAAAGAAAACAAATCCAATCACCAAATGTTACCTGTGATATAATTCCATTTATACAGCATTTTGAAATACAGTTTTAGACATAGAAAGCAGATCAGTAGTTGCTTAAATTAGGTACCTAGTTGGTTATCAAAAAAGACCACTGTAAAAAAAAAAAAAAAAAAGGCCACTGTATTTTGACTGTTGTTGCAGACTACGTGTTTATGTTCCTGCAAAACTCGGGTGTTGAAAATCTTACCTCTCTGTGTGGTATTTGAAAGTAAAGCCTTTAGGAAATAATTAGGTTTAGAAGAAGTTTTGAGGGTGAGAGTAGTGACTTCATAAGAAATGAAAGCAATGAAAGCTTTTTCTTTTTCTCCTATGTAAGGACACAGCGAGAAGATGGCCATCTACAAATCAGGACAATGATTATCACCATACACTTAACCTGCTGGCACCTGGATCATGGACTTCCTGCCTTCAGAATGTGAGATGAGGGCCGGGGATATAGTTCAGTGGCACAGAGCATGCCTAGCAAGCATAAGGTCCTGAGTTCAATTTCCAGTACAAAAAAAAAAAAAAAAAAAACAGAATGTGGATGAGAAATAAATGATAGTTAAAAGTATCCAGCTTGTGACTGGTTGTGTTCCTAGATACATGAATCTATGCGTATGTCAAAATTGCCTAAAATTAAACTGGGCATAGTGCCACACACTTGTAATTCCTGCACTTAGGAGGCTGAGGGAGGAGGATCACCAAAAATTCAAGGTCAACCTGGGCTACATGGTGAGTTCAAGGCCATGCTGAACTCCATGGTGAGATTCTGCCTCAAAAATAAGTAAATAAATAAAAATAAAATTGCAAATAATTAAATATACACAAATGAGTGCAAGAAAAATAAAAAATCTGAAATAAGATTGATGGATTATAATTTGGCAGGATTTTCTAATTAAGAGAAAATGAATAATGGGTGGGTGGGGTCACTATATTATTTCTTACAATTATGTGTGAATCTACAATTATATTAACACAAATTTCAAATAAAAACATAGCTCTTAAAAAAAGCACAACTTTCACTTCTGTCAAAAATAATAACAAAAGAGGAAAAGATAAGAATGTAATTTTTATCTTCCTCTTAGTGCTGTATAGCATTCTCTCCAAATATCAGATGAATGCAGAAAAGACGGCAAGTGGTCTGGTGATGCTCCTGTTGAAATAGCAAGGACCCTTGGAAATCAGGGGACCCTTGGTTTCAAACTGAAACAGAATGCATTATGGAGTAGTAGCGATAAGCTTCAGATCCTTCTCATATGAACATCTTTGACCTGAAAAATATATTTAGTCCTTCTGTGAAATCATCAATCTGCATAGATATTGACCATCTTTGTATTCCAAATAAACTTTTGTTTCATTTTTTGATAAAGAAGAAAAGAAATAAAATAGTTCTATACTTTGTTACTATGAAATATTCCTATTTAACTCCAGAAAGTCTTATGCTAGTGTGCTTCATTAATACATACTTATTTTCAGGGGTGGTTCTTCTATTCTGGTTTCTTATTTGTATATATTGTCTCTTTAAAATGTAAATTACTTATATTAGTAAATTATTTAGATTATTTCTTTTCCAGATGAACTTTAGTATTCTGTTTCTCTCCATTTTCTCAAAACTACTCTTTCAATGGTTATGTAAAAACTACAAAATGTATCAGTGATGTACCAAAAATCTCACATGAATTAATAATTTTATCTATTCCTGAATAAAATAAAGGCCATGAAACATTTAATACTCTTCTCTCTCCTGACTACTATGTTTAAGTCTTTTATTATAAATGTCTGTGGCTTCACAAGATATTATCTTATTACATAGTAGTATTCTGTGAAATACGTATTTTTTAAGATTGATTCTTACATTTACCCATATAACTATTCCTCATTCCTCTCAGCACTGACTTCCAGCAAAAACCAATACTGAAAAAATTAAAGCATTTTAGACATAGTTAAAGAGAGAATGAGTAAACTAAAGCATAGCTCTAAACAAAATATCAATACTTGAAAGCCTTGGGGGATCAAAAATAGAGAAAAGATGACAATAGATATCATGAAATGGTAGAAAAATCTAATGTGCATGTAACTGGAGTTCTAAAGGAAAGGAATTTAAAGAATAGTACAAAAAATTTAGCTAAATCAAATCTGCTTTAAAACATATATTCATTGAATTTAATTTCACATATTGCCTATTCAGTTCTAAAACTTCAAATTATTTTTATATATCTCAGTCTGATCAGAATATCAATCATATACTTCACTTGCTTCTACATAATTTCATTGTAAAGTTCATTACTTATATTTTATTGTAAAGCTTATGGTACAGTTTGTGTCTGATAATTCCACTCACTGGATTCATTGTGTATTCCTTTCTCTTTGCTTTCAATTATGTCCTTGCATTCCTGGTTATAATTGATTGTTAAACATTGTACATGAAAATTCATGCAGGTATTTGCATTATAGAATAATATGATCTTTCCTCAGAACATTTTCTTGTGACAGGTAACTAGAGAGGTACTAGCTCCAAAATGCTTTAATCCAATGAAGGATTTGTAGCTTTAAATCCTAGGCAGCAGTCCATGCCCTGACAGGTTCTTTTAGGATTCACCCTTAGGAAGTGGCTCACCAAGACCCTCCTACTTGTGACCTGCAAACGCCGATGTTTATTCTCAGAGCGTTTGTATGTACTGCAGCCCCACCTGTTTATGCGTCTCCAATCCCCAGATATTTCTATGATTAAAAGGTTACCTTTCTGAGTGTTCTTCTTAGGGATTTTGTACTGCGTACTTCTTGGATGCCTTGGTAATTCTCAATGCTTCAAACAAATTTTTCTCTAGGTCTTTCTAGTTTTTCTGCATGGGAGTGTTGTTCTCTAAATTATGTAGCCTGAATTACTAAAAGTTCACCTGAAATAGTGGAAGTCTCAGTTGCCTTTTTATGTTGAAATTTCAATAATTTCTTCACTCATCCCCAGTGATATCAACCCTGTTGTTCCAATTTCAAATGTTTATTCCCCTAAACTTTCCCTTGAAAGATAAAAATGGTTTATCTGCGAATGTCTAAACAATATTTGTATTTCATTTCACTGGAACTTTTCTGTTTTAATAGTTTTGTCTGACCCTCATTTTAACTGAAGTGCTTGAAATAGTTTATCCTCTACGGCTCAGGTAGCATGGAAAACCCCACTTCTTTGATCTGTGGTGATCTCTTGTTCGCCTCCCTTTTCTAATCTGCCTTCTCTTTCATCTTTTCTTCTTTGTATCCCACCTTCTCTTTCTTCTTCTCCCTCCTTTCTCCACTTCCACTGTTGCATCTCCTTTATGTCCGTTAACACTCTCAGTTTTTCACGCCTCACTTCCTATGAAGGGGATCTTGTGTCTTTGTTATTATCTTTATTCTTTGCTTCCCATATTTTTATCTTTATTAGTTTCATAATACATTTCGAGCAACCTTCCTAATGTTATGTTTTATCTGTACTAGTAAGTATGTGTATTTCAAGTTATACTGATGATATTCTCGTAATTTTTAGTTTTTTCCTGCTGTCCATTCATTCCATTCCTACAAGAGCCCGCGCTTATTTTAGAAACAAAGTGTCTTCTTTCATCTGATAATATTGATTTTTGTAAATATTTCCATGTAGTGGTTTTAAAACACACCTACAAATTCTTTTATATTCTATTGTTTGAAAGATAGAGACCAATACCCACCCCTTGAGTGTGGATGAATTTAATAAGTGATTTCTAATGAATAGAGTATGTCAAAAGTTGTCACCAATACAGTGGCTAATTAAACAGTTTAAAACCTAAAGGAACCAGTGTGTGTGGGCTCAAATCTCATCTTCCTGCAATTATAAGTCGTGAAATAACTTATCTATAACCATGCCTATAGACATGCTCAATTTTAATACAAATTTGAGTATTCTAGAAAGATAATATGACATTTAAAGGGATAAGAACAGTGTACTTTTTAATAGTGAGTTTTAATTACACAAGCCATTAAGATAGTTTTTACACAGTCAAGTAAATCAAACGTTCTTCTTTGCCAGCAAAGAAAGGTTTGTCATAAAGGCCACAGCAGAAAAAAGATACCATTCAATTAACAAGAATAGGTAATTTCACATAGAACAGACAGATGGCCAGCTGAAATTGGAACAACCCAGACCTAAGGACAAAAACACGCCTATGAAGTAAAAAGATCCATGTCCTAATCCATCTCAAGGCTTGTTGCCTAATGGGAATCCTTGCTAACTTAATGGTGTTTAATTGCATGTATGTATGTTAATACACAATTTCACTTTGGTATTTGCATTTGCCAGGAGCTAAGTACCAGAGCTACAACAGTAAACAGAAAAATAGGCACGGGCTCTATTTTGAAAGTTATTTCTAGATGGAGATGGAAACATTAATCAAATAGGCACACAAATAATGATTTGACTAAGTCAGCATTTCCCAAACTTTCAAACACAGAATTCATTAAAAATTAATACGTATCAATATAACTCCAAAAGAGATCACAAGATATAATGTATAAATGAATGAAAGTAGACAGCAAGGAACAATATTATAGATTTCTTAATTACTGTAAGAAGTGATAAAAATTTGATTCATCTGGATTTTTTATTGTATGATACAAAATATCTGAATCAGAGAGAGAAAATATTTTATTAAAAAGAATAAATAAGATAATAAACTATCACAATATATATTAAAAAGCAAGACAAGATATATAAGATAGACCAGCAAAGACAAAATAGAGCACATACATCAATATGATGGTTAGTTTGTAAATGCTGCGTATGCATCAACGCACAAACTGAATGTCATTTATTCACGCATCAGGTGATTAATCATGCAGCATCCTGACATCCTTCATGATAGCACTCCATCTCTTAAAAGGCAGAGTAAGACAAACAAGCACATAAATGTTATGACTACTTTCACACACATTTAAATGCTTTTTTAAGCAAACCTAGTCTAAGTATCCCTTTCTTATTTCATGAACACTCTTCTTGCAAGAACTTATGAAACACTTATTTTATGCAATGATCAGGAACATATTTTAACTCTTTATTGAATAATAACATAAAGAAGCATTAATAAGAATGAACTTCTGGATCATTTTAGTTCAAAATCATAATCATATGAAAGACAATATTTAAGCCTTTTAGAAAATTGTAATTCTTTAGAGATGAAAAGTATCCTAAAGGATATTTTATTAGCCCTTCCACTTAAATCATAGCAATGCTAAAGTTCCTACCTGGCCAAATGTAGTTCCTGCCTTGAAATTTTCCCTTATACATGAATTACTGCATTTATTTATTCAGTAAATAGTAACAGATACTTTTGTCCTGCTACCAAATGTGGAGATACTAAACTTCAGAAGACTTATAAACTCCCAAACAGTTTAAAATTTAAAAGTGCATCCTAATATTAACAATGGAATAAAAGTAATCCTTGGCATGTGCCTAAAAAAAAGACACATAAAATATGAAATTTTGACTAATTTTTTTAATGGGAATTACATTCAGGGCCTTGAGCTTGCCAGGCAGGCCCCATGCCTCTGAGCAATAATCCAACCTCTCCAACTAAATTAAAAATGACAGATTCAGTATTTGATATCAACACTGTAAAAGATGTATTAGTTTTCAAAGTGCAATGACTAGCATACAGATGGCATTCATTCTAAGTAAAAGAGCCAGCACTACAATAGACTTATAAGCAAATGACCATGGCGTATATCCAGATCCGTTTGATAGCTTTCCTTAGATAAGGCAGATACTTATGTTTTTGTTATTAAACTCTGTGACAGCTCCTTAGAACAAAATAATAAATATATCCAACAACCCCAAATATTTTCTTGTGCCCATTTGTAATTTCTTACTGCCCTTGCTTGTTCCTGCTGACCTACATAATTATTGATCAGTTTTCAATCACCAGTATTAGTTTATGTTTTCTAAAATTATATATATGAAATATATATATGAAATCTTATAGCATGTAATCTCATTTTGCTTGGATTCTTTCACTCAACATATTTTTATATTCATCCCTGTAATTTCATGTATCAGTAGTTCATTTTTTCTATTGCTGAGCAGTATTCACTGGTACAATACATCACAAGTTATTTACCTATTCACCTATTGAAAGACATGTCGATTTTTTTCTAGTCCTGCACAATTACAAATAAGACTGCTACAGACATTTGTATTCTACTCTGTGTTTGGGTATGTTTCTATTTTTTGGCATAACTGTGAAAGACTAGGTTGAATTATAGGTGTATATGTATCCTTTTAAATAAAGTGCCAATCTCTTGGCCAGAGTACTTGCGTATGTTCTTGTTAGTGAAGTATTATTGTTCCAGTCATTTTATATCCTTGGCAATATTTGAGATGAGCAACCTTAAATTTGAGATGTTCGAATAGCTGTGAAACAGTACCTAAATTTTTATTTTTTATTATTTGTTTATCTTTGCAGCACAATAATTACATTCATTGTGGGAAGTTTGTACATATACATATAGCAGGTGTGGAACCTTTAAAAGGTGGGGCTTAGTGCAAGGTAATTAGGTTATTGGAGGTGATGCCTCCAGAAGGGACTATTCTTGGGAGACATCAGTTTGTTCCCAAGAGTATGGGTTGTTTAAAAAGCTAGTCTGGATCTCACCCTCTGGAGAGCCCCCGTCTCCCCATGTGATCTTTCTCACTCTCACTCACAAGCACTCCTGCTATGATGCTGTGCATCACAGTGTTATAAAACCAAGGGGCTCCACCAGGGGCCAATTTAATGGAGCCATGCAATCTTGGACTCTCAGCCTCAAAAACTGTGAAGTAAATATTTTTTCTTTAAAAGTATGAGGGCTCAAATATTTTGAAATAGCAATGAGAAGTGGACGGATGTGCTTCTCCATATGTTATACGCCTCAGAACACATTCTTATTATAGTCAATTATTTAAAGTCAATTATTTTTAAAGAGACTTAAACAGTAAGAAAGATGGCTTTATATTTAACTTCATAACTGCCATTTGCAGAGTTCCTTTCATGCAGGTCTACTTTTCTGTAACTTGCTATTTCCATACTTTAACACTTATTGTATTACAGGTCTCCCGGTGATAATTTCTCTCAGCTTTTGTACATCAGAAAACATCCTTATTTCACCTTAATTTTTGAATGATAATGCCATAGAGTAAAGAATCCCAAAGTGACAGGAATTTTTTTCTGGATGGTTGGGCTATTTTTCCTTACTTTTTTCTTTTTATGGTTTATCCAGCATTTATTTACCTATCTTTTGATACGGAAATCTTACCTTTTAAAATAAAATTTTATTTTGTTGGTACCTGTTTATAATACATGATTATATTCCTCTTGGAAAGTTGGAGTACAAGTTTGGTTAGTAATTCTAGGAAGCTTTTAGAGAAAGATTTTTTGGTTTTCTATGTTGAGGATCATGTCACCTATAAAGAAGGATAATTTGATTTCTTCTTTTCCTGTATATACCTTTTTTATTTCTTTATCTTGCCTGATTGCTCTATCTAATGTTGCAAATACTATATTGAACAGGAGTGGTGATAGTGGATGTCCTTGTTTTGTTCCTGATTTTAGAGGGAAAGCTTTCAGTTCTTCTCCACTTAATATGAAATTAGTGGGACGTTTATCATAAAGGATTTTTATCAGATGGAGATAAGGTCCTTGTATACCTATCATCTTCAGTATTTTTATTACGAATGAGTGTTGGATTTTATTAGAGAATTTTTCTATATATATTGAGATGATCATGTAATTTTGGTACATTTTTCTTTTTATGTAATGTAATGCATGTATTGATTTGTATGTTGAATGACCCTTGTATCCCTGGGTTGAATCCTACTTGGTCATGATATATAATCTTTTTGATTATTTGTTGCATTGTCTTTGTTGGATTCTGTTTACTGTTGAGAATTCTGCATCTATATTTGTTAAAATACTGGCTTATAGTTGTCTTTTCGGGGGGTTGGATCACTATTTGGCTTTGAAATCAGTGTAACACTGGCTTTCATTTTCAGGAATGCCTTTAAGAATATTCTTTCCCTTTCAACTCAACAGTGAATCCATGGCACTCCGAGATTTCACTAGTTATTAGGGGTTTTGTTACTGATTCAAATTCATTGCATTACTGAGTTACCAGGGTTCTTAATCTTCTTAATTCAGTCTTGGTAATTTAAATGTATTTGGAATCTATGTATATCTTCTAGTTTCTCTAGTTTGTGGGATACAAGTTTTCAAAGTTGTTACTAAGAATCTTAAAAATTTCAGCAGTGCTCATCGCAATTTTGACTTTTTCACTTGTGATTGCATTGAACTGGGTTTTCCTCACCCGCAGTAAGATTAATCAAAGGTTTGTCTATTTTGTTTATCCTTTTGAAGAAGAAGATGTTTTGTTTTTATATCTTCCTGCTTTAGTTTTGGTAGTTCCTATGTATGTAGGAATCTGTTCACATCTTGTAGACTCTCCAATTTTTAGAATATAGGTTTTCAAAGTGGTTACTAATAATTTTCTGGATTTCAGCAGCATTTATTGTGATTTCACCCTTTTCATTCCTAATTTCATTGAATTAGTTTCTGTGTGTGAGAGAGATTGGCTAAGGATTTATCAGTTTTGATTTTTCTTTTTCAGAACCAGCTCTTTGATTCACTGATTCTTTGTATCCATTAGTCTCAATTTTATTAATTTCTTTTCTGATCTTTGTAACTCCCTTCCTTTTTTTACCTTTGAATTTAGCTAGTTCTTGTTTTTCTGGATCCTTAAGATCCATCATTAGGTTATTTATTTGGACTTGTTGTTTTTGTGATGTGGGCATTCACAGCCCCAAGCTTCACTCTTAGGACAACTTTCATTGTGTCAGCGACCCAGCTATTCCCCTTCTAGGTATCTTCCTGAAAGAGTTAAAAGCATCATGCCACAGTGATATATGCATACTCATATTTATAGCAGCACAATTTATAATGGCTAAGTTGTGGAAACAGCCCATATGCCCATCAATAAATGAATATATATATATAATGTATATATATATATGTCCTTTGCATGTGACTGCATTTAAAATCTTCTGTAAATGTAGAGGGCAAGAAGGGTTGAAGGGAGAGAAGGGAAATGAGAAAAAAGAATTAGTAAGTGTTATGTACAGGTACAAATTCCCTATGATGAATGTGACCAATGTGTATAATAAATATGTACTAATCAAAAGTAAAATTTGAAAATCATTAAAAATAAATAAGTGTATTTTCTCTTTATGATTCTGTACATGATGGGTCTTTTTTGACCTCTGCTTATTTTTAAGATTTTTTATCACCAACTTTATGTATATTTGTTCCTGTGCACCTTGGTGTAATTTCCTTCATACTTTTTATGCTTGGTATTCATTGACTTTCTTGGTGAGAAATATTTATTTTTCATCAAAGTTGGAAAAGTTTAGTCACAATTTCTCTAAAGACCTTGGCTTCTCTGGACTCCTAGGCCTGTCTCTCTCGCTCAGGAGGCTTCTTGGGCCACATCCTGGAAGTTTGTTCCCCACAGTGAGCTGGACAGTCATGGCACTCAACTCATTTGTTTGCCGTCTCTAAGGGATCACTACCCTTTGTTACCTGATACCAACATTTTGAGAACATTCTCTAAGTACTACCTTGTTCATTTTATTGTCATTTCAGGTGGAAGAGTAAATTTAGCCCCTGTTACTGCAGTTCATTCAGAAGCCAAACTCCAAATTCATGAGTTTTAAAGCTCATCCTTTTGTGACTGATTTTAAATCCCATTGTATTATTGTTGGAGATGTTATCCTGCATGCATTAGGAACATTTAGAATTCCTAGGCCTTCTTTTAAGGCCTATTTCAAAGTCTTGTTGTTTTTATAAATGTTATAAATGGCTTGAAAAAATTATCTTTTCTGCTCATTAGAACTCTTTACAGAGTTCTACATATTTATGTAGTTGCTTGAGGATTCATAAATGTATTGGTTTTTGTGCCTGAGTTATTGGATATACTTTGTTCATTTGTTCTATCAGTTTGAAAGAGTTATGCTCAAAAACTTGATTCTTTTTTTATTTCAGTTTTGATAGTTATTGCTCAGTACCTTTAGGGGTTCTTTGCAAAGGTCCACATGTGCTTATCATTACTAAGTCTTACCTTCCCACCATCAATTTTACTTGTTGCTTATCTCTATTTTGCTGCATCTGTCTTATATAATTACTTTTAATATTAATTGCTATATTTATTGCAATGTTCCTTTTTGGAAAAATATACCATCACATGAGAAAACAGGAATACATGTACAAAATATTATTGAATATTCTTTAACAGAATTAATATAAAATAGAAAAATAATTGTTTTGGTCTGTGTCTCAATGTCCCTCACAAAGCTTCATGTGATCATGAGGGGGCAGACTTTTCAGAGGTGACTGAATCTAGAGCTTGCGATTGGTTCACTGTCTAGTGCCGGATTGGCCGTGTGAGTGCTATACCCACCTAGGGGGAAGTAGCCTGCACACAATACACGGGAGGAAAAGAGGCTTCCTTACCCTCCTCTTTTGTTCATATTGCTTTTGCTGTCTTTCACCACCATGTACAGTTGCCACTCAGCCACGCCACCCTGCCTTGGAGCCAGCTGAGTATGGTCTGAAACCTCCACAAATTGTCAGCTTAGTAAACCTTTCCTTCCTTAATTCTGGGCATCACGTATTTTGTCTCAGCAATGAGAGAAAAGTAACTAAGACAATAATGAATACCCAAGTACAGATGCGCACTATGTCCATGACTTGGTAGACTCAGTATTATAAACATATTAATGTACAACATTGAACAATACATTAAGCACAATTTGAATAATAACCTTCAGTGATTGTTTTGTACAATTTTTATGTCAATTCTAAAATTCACCTAAAAATACAAAGCAATATCACTAATGTAATTTTGAGAAAAGGGAGCAAAACTTACTCTACCTGATATTAAAACCATATTACCTTTAAAGGCATAATATTAGCAAAGTTTCAGGCTAATAGATAAATTCAACCTAATAAAATGTCTAACTGTATACCCACACCTGATTTATGACAAAGAAAGTGTGCAGACCTTTGAGAAAAAAACTGACTCTTTAGGAAAAGGTGTTATTAAGTCAGACATCTATAAGTGAAACACAAAAATTGACTCTACCTTCACTGTTCTTGCAAAAATAAATCCCCAGTGGATTTTTATTATGTGCTTTCAATAAATTCATATAGAAATTAAGATGTAGAGAATTTTCTCAAAACACAAAAGCACTAATCACAAATGAAAAGTTGCTAAATAATAATTATCTATTCATTAGATCATACTAATTGGAGCCAAGAAGCTCTGTTCTTTAAAAGACAGTACTAAGAGAAAAATCAAGTCAAATTAAAGGCCAATATTCATGACAGCTCATATTACATAAGTAAAAACATATATCCTTAAAAAAATAAAAATATCCAATAAAAATGAGGTAAGTTAGTTAAACAAATTTTCAAATAAATTTGATAATTATCAAAATTATCAATAAAACTAGTTAAAGGTGTGTGTTGAGCAGTATGCACTGAAGCAATGATATAGTATTAAAGATCCTGCTATTGGAGTTAAAACTAAACCAAACTGAAAAAAACTAAATAAATAAATAAATAAAACAAATAAACGAAAAACATTACCATTCTTACTAATTACCAACTAGAACGCCCGGATACCCCAGTGGAAGTACAAATTGGTACAATTTCTTTCAGCACCAGTTTGGTACCGTCTACCACTACGTACTGAATAGTTATGCTTCTCTAAAATTCTGATGCTGAAATCCAACATTCCCACTGTGCTGATACATGGAGGTGGGACTTTTACAGTTTATTTGGTCCTGAGGGCAAACTCTCATCTGTGGGATCGGTGCCCTTATGAACGGGACTCCAGAAAATTTCCTCTACCTTCACCATGACAAGGTGCACTGTAAGCCAGGAAATGGACATTTTCTACATGCTAAATCTGCTACAACCTTGAGTTTGGATGTCCCAAGCTCCATAACTATGAGACATAAATTACCATAGCTTATAAACCATATGGTATTTGGTATTTTTCTTATAGCCGCTGAAACGAAAAACAGATTTTACTAATGTGACATCTTATGACCTCCATGCTCCAGTCGTGATACATAGAAATGTCCATAGTAGTTCTATTTATAGTCTCCAAATGGGTATAAATCAAATGTCCATTGATGATAGAATAAGTTGAATTATATTTATTCAAAGCAATGCTGTATAGCAATGAAAATGACTTAGCTGGGGGCTGGGGATATAGCTCAGTAGAATAAGTGCTTGCCTAGCAAATGCAGGGTCCTGAGTTCGATCCCCAGTACCGCAAAAAAAAAAAAAAAAAGAAAAAGAAAATGACTTAGCTACTATCAATATAACGTGAATTTCACAAAATATTGTTAGGTGAAGGAAACATAAAAAGTATCGATATTATGTGGTTCTATTTAAGTGTAAAATTTTTCACCATAAAATTTCCATATAATGAAATAAGATGGATCTATCTAGAATTTCAGTAATTTTATTTCATTCCTTTCTCTGCATAAAATAAATTTACCTTCCATTTATAAGATACCCCTTAAGGTTTTAAATATACCAACTCAGTGTGGCTAAATTACATAGCCATTTAAGTAACAGAATAGCAGGATTCAACAGGGGATTCAAGTTCATTGTGCTCAACTGTTCATCCAAAAATGAGTACTTTCTATTATGTCTCTCTCATAGTAATAAACCCAAAATATGGATGATTCAAAAAGTGAAGAACTCATGAATTTTGCAACCAGAGATAACATATGTGATAAATAGTGGTGATCGTATCAACACAAGGTTTTACAAAAATACTTGTGGTTCAATTTCTAAACTATTCTCAGTAAAAGTCCATATTGCCTCATAGATAATAGTTGTTGAAACTAATTATACTAGATTCTACCATTTTTGTTTGGAAAAGCCAATCTTTAAAAAAGTGTTTAGAAGCTAGCATTCCAGGAACCTAAAACAGAAATATCCAAAGTTTTAAGTCCAATGGGGCAATATAGAAACTTAGGAAGACCAGGTATGAAAATAAACAAAACACTTTAAATTGCTGTGGATGTAGCATGTAGAAAAGCTCTGGGTTCAATCCCCTAGGACTTCTAGGAAAATAAAAACAACCAAACAAAAAACTTTAAGTTGATCAGGGAGAAGCTAGTAGAAATTATTAATATGTGAAACATCTTTGTACATAGGGATCAATTTGTTAATCCACTCATATAGTACACTTTCATGGGGAGTAATTTTTCCAATGAATTAAATAGATGGTAAAGATGCTTGGGTATTAGAAGTTGGATAAATATCTTTCAAAGCAGAGAAAGAAGAAGGCTGGAAAATTCTATTCCACACCATTCTTGCTTTAATAAGCAAGTCAGGTGCTATAATTAAGCAGTTGGAGTGCCCCAGTCTAACCTTTTGGTTTGTTGTGTTTTCAGCCTATTATTGCACAGAGTAATTTAGAAGTTTTTTGTAGATGTTTACAACAATAAAATCATTCATGACTCACTACTACCACTTTTAAGAGCCAAATGTATTGGATCAAGGCTACTGTTAATCCAACTGAACTATTTAAGTGAGAAAAGTTATATACAGTTCCTCATACATTTGCAAGTTGATATTTTAATAGTTTATTGCATATTGCTCAATTTATAAGCAGCTAGAGTATTTCCAACTTGGAAGATGATTAAACCTTTCCCAGAAACCTGTGGGGTGGCATGCTAAAAAGAAATAATAATAGAGTCTTAGAAAATCTACCAAGTCATCTGGTATCAGGGGGATATTTCTAGCCTTTTTTATGCCTGTGCTCAGAATGTGTCTTCATGAATATCTTTTCACAGCTCTCTTCATCTCAGCAAAGTCTATTGAGGATATGTAAATGTTTGGTTCTTCCAAGATCTCTCTAATAAACCCTCCAGAAATTTTATTTATTTCTGCTCTGTTTACTACTTTTTTAATTAACTAATTTACCAGTTTTGATTTTTATAACCACCTGGTGACCAGTTGTACCACAACGTCTAGTTCTGAAAAAATGTTAGCATCAACAGTAGTGGGTTCACACATGTTATGATTGACTTTCAATTTCTAAGCTCTAGTTTCAGTGAAAATAGACACATCCCATCCTTCCTTTACCACTAGATACAACTTCATTTCCTTCACAGAATACGTAGAAGAGCTCTCTAAATACTGCAAAGTAAATGGTAGCACATTTATTAAACAAAGAAACCAGAATTTAAAGTATAAGTGATTTGGTCATGAGTATATTGGTTATCCTTGCATACCTCCCAACCTAGACCCAAAGGCAGTTGTGAACCAAAGGCAATCAGATAGAGTCCTTAAAGAAGAACTTTCACTCCTTGTTGAAGGAAATCCTCCTACAAGACCAGAAAAGTAGGATAAAATCCTTATTCTTTTCTACTCCTTCTCTCATCCTTGCCCAGGTAACCCAATTCTGAAAGCTGCAGCTATTCCATGTTATGCCCCTAAAACTGTAATGGAGGAAAATCACTCTCTCTGATCAGAAGAATTAGAATCCAAACAGTATGTAGGGAATCTATGTCCTGCTTTCTCCCCCAGCCCCAAATAGTCTTGGAAGCTAAACAAATTATGGTTAAGTGAGCAGCTAGGCAGAAAGATTTAAATTCCATGTTGGTGCCAAAATGTGTCAGGGAGTGTCTTAGTTACTATTCTTGTTGCTGAGACAAAATATTCAACTCCCAAAGTTAAAGGAGGAAAAGTTTATTTAGCTCACGGTTTGCAGAGCTTTCAGTCCTTAATTGGCTGGCTGCAAGGTGGGGTGACAGGGCAGATAGACATTGCAGAGGAGAAACAGTTCGTGGCAAGCAGGCAAGCAAGAGCAAGCTAAGGACGAGCACAGCTCTTTCTATCACTTATAACTTATGCACGCTATTTAGAGCTGGAAGCTCCCACACTCTAATTCTAGTACCCTGATCCTACCATCGCCATATAAATCAATCCTGGTGTCACACATTTTAGATCCAACCAACTCTACAAAAGCCCCATGACTGCATCAGGCTTTAGGGGTGACATCTAGACACAAGGCATAACATTCTGCCACTACCCCCTCGAAGATTAACGTGCATTCTTATGTGCAAAAGGCATTTGTTCCATCTCTAAAAGTTGCCAAAGTCCTAACAGTTTCAGCATTGCTGAAAAATTCAAGTCCAAAGTTTCCTCTGAGATTTAAGACAAACCCTTAGTCGCAAGCCCCTGTACAAATGAAAAAAGTTAAACACTTCCAACATTCAATGGCGCAAGATAGACATTTCCATTTCCAAAGTTACAAACAGGGGGGTAGCAAGGAATGGGAACAAAACAAGACCAAAATCAAACAGAGCAAACACTAAATCCTGAAGTTCCACTTCCAGCATCTTTGGCAATCTGTGGCAAGTTATGAACTCCAAAGGGCTTAGGGGGCTCCACCCCTACAGCACATCCAATGGTTGTAGCTTCCATGGCTTTTCTCTTGGGTAGGTTCTGGTGCCTTCTTGCAGTTTTCCTCAGACAATCCACATTCCTGGCCTCTCCAAACTTCTGGAGTCTCCACTGCACCGTCAGCTTCATACTCACAGTTTCACTCACTGTCTTCTTAGGAGCACATTGCCTGGCCTCCCAGGACTTCTTCTGAAATCACGGTGGTGGAAGCCTTCCTGACCCTACAACTCTTGCATTCAGTTATGTACCTAAAATCGGCATTATGTGGATGATACCAAGGTCTACCACCAGCCTGAGAAGTATCCAGACTTCCTTCTTTCTTATCTATAGAATTTGAGTGTCTACGAAGCAAATTCCAAGGGACAACATACCTAGAGTGCCACTATTCTCGAGAATGGAGCTCAGGAGCTCTCAGAGTAAAGTCTCTCACCTTTGCAACTCTGAAGCTGCAAAGTCTGGAGTCTGGTTGTTTCTTACAATGTCCTCAAGCAGTCTTTTCTGTTATCTTCTTCTGAAACACATGGCTTTTTCTTGCTAGTATTTTCAGTGACCAGCTTCTCTTCTGTTGGTCCCTTTTTCTTTTGCTTTTCAACATATATCTGGATTAAAGCCCCCAACAGTAGCAATGCCACTGCCTTAATACTGTACTGTTTTGAAATTTCTTCTGCCAGATTAATTAGCCTGCTACCCATAGTCTCAGTCTTAGGAAAAGTCTGTGGACACAAACAAAATTCAGACAAACTTTCTGCCAAGCCACAATACACATCATCCAGAGTCCAACAACCAGTACAGTATTTCTTCCCAACAGAAATGTTCCAGGCTTGGTCTTTATTGGCAGTTTGCCTATTAGTATTCTGATCTTTTGAGCTCTGATCAGAATCTTTCATCAAATATAACCTAAGATATCCCAGCTCTACTGTTTCAGCTGGCATCTCTGCATCTTTTCAACCTCTTCTCACAAGCCAGTCCCAAAGGTACCTTAACCACTTGGTCAGGTATAGTCATGGCAACAATCCCACTTCTGGTACCAAATTCTGTCTTAGTTACTTCTCTCATTACTCAGACAAAATGCCCAACACCCAAAGTTAAAGGAGGAAAGTTTTATTTAACTCACAGTTTGTAGAGAGTTCAGTCCATAATTGGCTGTCTCCAAGGCAGGATGGCATTGCAGATAGACATTGCAAGGGAAAAACAGCTCACAGCAAGCAGGTAGACAAGAGCAATCAAGAGATGACCACAGCTCTTTCTGTCTCTTATATTTTACCATGGCTACTTACTTTTATCCAAGCAGCACTCACACCTTTGATCTTAGCATTGCACCATGAATGGATTCCAGCATCACACATTCTAGATCCAGCCACCTCTGAAAAGTCCACAACTATGATTGCATGAGACCTTGGGAGGAATATCTAGACACAGCCATAACAAGAAGATAACAAAGGGAACAGACTTTGAGAAAAAGGACCTCCTGGATTAACTCAACTGCTCCTGAAGGATCATGCCATTATGTGCTGGATAGGCTTTCAAGGGGACTCAACTGTGGAATAGATAATTGCCTGGATTTTATATTGTTCTTGGGTAGTACAAATGCTTAATAGATGCAAGAGTATCTCAAAGTCTGCAAGACACAAATGATATTAGAAACATAGCTCATGGAAAGTAAGTCAGAATTTGTGATCTGAGCTGAACCAAACTGAGGTATGGATAAAGCACACACAATTTCTGACGGTTTTCTCCAAGTACTTAATATACAAGATAAACATTGTTCTTTACATATTACACAATATGTAAAAAATGTGGAAGAGGTGACACATACTCAAAATAAAAACAATAATAGAAAGCAAATCTGAGAGGAATCAGCTGTTGTGGTCACCTGACAGAGACTTTAACACATTCCCACGAACTTGAGCCACTGGTGGTATATGCATGACTACACAATAAGCAGTTGTACCACTGATGATACAAATGGATCAAATCACTTTTATCAGTCTTTTTCTTACAAAATTAGTAAAAAGTCCATAAATAGGCCAAATCTAATTAGTTGCTTGAATTTGAGTATTTATTACCTGTTATGGATTGAATATTTACTGCCCTTTATGTCCTACGAAAGCCTCATATGGTCATAAATGAGGCTTTTTGGAAGTGGCTGGATCTAGAGTATGTGTTAGTAGAGTTAAAAATATGATGCTAAGATTGATTCACAGTAAAATGTTAGGATTAAGTGTGTCCCACCCTCTGTGTGAGTGCTACTCACCCTGTGGGCAGTTAGCCTGGATACAACATAGGGGACAGAAAGATGGCTGCCATTTCCCCTTGCTGCTTGCTGCTTTTGCTGCACTTTACAGGAACTGTGATGGCCCTCTGCCATGACACCCTGCTTTGGAGCCAGTTAATTGTTTGAAACTTCTACAAACTGTGACCCAAAATAGACCTTTGCTCCTTAACTTTAAATTTTGGATATTTTGTCTTAGCAATGAGCAAAGTAACCATGACACTGCCCAAATATAAATATTCATCAATACTATTCACTGGGAGCTGGGGATATAGCTCCGTGGAATAAGCGCCTGCCTAGCAAGCGCAGGGTCCTGAGTTCAATCCCCAGTACCGCCAAAAAAAAAAAAAAAGATATTGTGATCATCTTGAAAATACTATTCACTGTTATGCTTATATGTAGGTGTTCTTCCAAACCTCATAGGCAGTCATATGTGGGAAGTTTTGGAAGTGGTTGGATTAAAGATGTGATGCTGGGATTAAGGATATGACGCTAGGATTAAGCATGCCCTACCCCGGGTATGGGTGGCAGAAGAAAGGTAGCCTGGATAGAATACAAAGGCACAGAAAGAAGATGCCTGTCTGGCTTTCTTCTCTTAATATTCATTAATATTAATGAATTACTTTAAAATATTTTACAATAAAGGCAGGTAATTGATGTATAGGACACAATATTTCATCATATGTTTGGCTTGTTTCGCAGCCATAGCAGCACCCATTTTCTTAGTCATGCATGAACCAATGATGAGTCAAGTCTCCAGGGCAATTAAATTAAAATCAGAGCTGCCTGGCAGCAAGACCTATGAATTACAGCCCCATCATGAATGTGTTGAAGCAGCTGTAATATCCACAACCAAGTAAGGATGAATGCTCTTGTTACAAATAAAAACACAAAAAGTCTCATCAGCTGTATCAGTCAGTTTTTCCACTGGTGGGACAAATACCTGAAACCCACAAGTTAAAAAAGAAGTTTATGTGGCTCAAGATTTCAGAGGATTGAGTCCAGGAAAAGCTGTTTCCAAAGTAGAGACGTCACGGCAGAAGGGCATGGTGGAAGAAAGCTACTTACTTCACGGTGGCACGGAAGCAGAGCCCAGGAGATGAGTCAGAGAAGAAAGGGCCAGGAACCAGATACAGACCTTGAGGTCATGCTTTCATGACCTACCCAGATATACCCAGAAGTCTAGTTTCCTGATTTGGTAGGCAACTCCCATCCCAATTCATTTGATAATTAAGCTCAACAATCACCCTAGGGAATTAGAAACTATAAAATAGAACAACATGGAAATTTTATAGCTAAAAAATATAATAACTAAAACAAAATTCAATCAAGTAATTCTGTAGTAAAATGGAAAAAAGATGAGTCAATGATTTGATAATGGATCAATATAAATATTAAATGTGAACAAGTACTAGAAAACTGATTTCATGAAAAAGAAACAAAGCCTCAAGTATCTGTGAGACAATATGTAAAGGTCTAACATGTGTTATAACTGTCCTAGATAAAAAAGAGAAAGGATTTAGTGCAGGAAATGTACTTGAAGGTATAATGAATGAATGTTTTCCTAAATTGTTGTATGACAAATTGATTGATAAAGAAGCTTATAGACCTAAAAATAGGTTCAACTCAGAGAAATGCATGCCCAGAGATATTACATCAAAATGTTAAAAAAGATAAACTCTTAAAAGCAAACAGAGAAAACCCACATATAACATACAAAGGAATCACTTGAATTGACTTCAGTCAACTCAAATAACTGCAGATTTGTCATGAAAAACTATGGCTAAACTAAAACTCTTGAGTTTGAGGGATCTCTGAAATACAAAGTGTTACTGAGCCATTCCAGATGCTAGTGAGAAAGAAAAGGAACATGTCTTTGGACAAATTTCCACAACAGCCAGCAGCAAAGCAAGACTGTTGTTGGAAAAATATACACTAGACCCAGAACTAAGTCTATTTTCATAAGGAAAATTTGGGGAAAGGCAAGCATAACTTGTTTATTTTGAACCTACAAGGGCTGTACATAACTGGGTTAGGGTTATGAAATGCAAGGAAAACTGTGGGATATGAAGCCAGTACGGAAGGACAAATGACTTCTGGACTGGCTGGTGTTAATTGGCTTTTTGTCACTGTGACAAAATACTTGTGAAAGTCAATTTACAGGGAGAAAGATTTCTTTTGATTCATAATTTCAGAGATGTCCACTCATGGTCAGATAATTCCATTGCCGTGGGCCTGCGATGAGTCAGAATATCATGATGGAGAGGGCAGTAGAACAAATTTGTTCACCTCATGGCACTGGGAAAACCTAGTGTGTGAGAGTGCCCAAGAGTATGTGCTGGCTGCTTTTCTTCTCATATTGTTTTTGTTCTATCTGTCCCTACAACCTTGTTGGATGGGGCCAGATTAGGTCTCCTAACTGTTAGCTGTCCCAGATGCCGATTGTCTATGTCAGTGATGGATGGCATTTTATAGATTTCAGTGATAACAAACAGCTGGCCGAGGCATGCATGCCATAAGTTTGCCACCACTGGTCTATGGGAACATCTTCACTGACACACCCAGATGTATGCTTTGCTTATTTCCCAGATGATTCTCAATACAATTACATTGATAATCAAGGTTAATCATCACAGTTGCCATTAATAGTACAGGAAATGTATATGTAAGTAAGGTTCAGCGGTCCTGATAGTTTGCTTTGGTAGGATTAAAGTCAAAATTTCACCGTACATTCAGAAGGTTCTTTTGTTGATTAACATTTCTTATCTCTTTTTCCATTGCATCTTCCAGCTCTTGCAATTAAATTTAGGACATCTTAGAATTTTTCTTTTATCACCATGGAGGCCAGAAAATAATAGCACAACTTTTCTAAGGGCTGAAAACAAAGAACTGTCAATCTACAATTCTATATTCAGTGCTCCTATATTCTGTGGTTATATGAAAAAAATCAGTCTCTCCTACTATCCTCTCATGACACGCTTCAAATATCAAATGTGTGGGAGGCTTTCCCCGACATCCCAAGCAAGCGTTTAAGTCTGCAGTGGACACCAGCTGAATGCTTTCTAATTCAATTTAACTCTGAGACTATCTCCTTGGAAGCATTGTCAGATCCCACAGGCTGAGAACTTACTCCCACAAGATTGCTCCCCACTTCAGACCACAGTCAAAATCCAGGCCTTTGGAAGTTCTGACTTTTAGGCTATAAACTGGAATTCCCACAACACCCTAATTTGACTAATTTGATAGAGCAAATTAACAAATCAGCGAAACACTTTCATCAGTATACTAAAAAGGGCATTGCAAAGGACAAAGATGAAGATGTGCATAGGGTGAGGTACAGGTGAAGTGTTCAGGGCTTCCATGCCTCTCCAGGAGCCTCATGTTCAGCTGCTCATAAATGCTTCCACCTCTGTCCTTTGGGGCTGTATGGAGGCTTTATCATGTAAGCATGACTGATTAAGTCAGTGTCCACTGGTGATCAACTTAACCTTCACCCTTTCTCACTTTGCAGAATGTTGGGTGGTGGGAGCTGAAAAGTTCCTACCTTCTGGCCCTGTCTTGGTCTTTCCTCAGGCTACCAAGCATCACTCAATTCATTAGCATAGAAAAAGACATCTATAACTTCAGATATTCTAGGGATTTCAGGGATTATGTGCCTGGAAACAGGAGGAAGACCAAATATATATTTCTTGCTATCACATATATCCATTCAAAACTAAAGAAAACATCAAGAAATGCTAGGATGAAAGAAATCCAAGAGAATTTGTTACCAACTGACAAGCTTCAAAAAAAATGCTAAAGAAAGTTCAGGTAGAAGTCAAAGGCTGTCAGAAGAAAATTTCACTTTTCAGGAATAGAAAAAGAACAATAGAATTTTAAATATCTGAATTTGTGTAACAAATTACTTTTTATCCTTTCAAATTCTTTAGAATATATATTACATTTAACTTGAAGTCAGTAACAAACAAAGAGATTGAATCACTAATAAAATGTCTCCACTCAAAGAAAAGCTCAGGAACTGAGGACATTACTGCTGAGTTACACCCAGTATCTGAAAAAGAACTGATATCAGTCCTCAAATAATTTCAAAAATTAGAGAAAACGCTTTTAACCCCATTTTTAAGGTCATTGTTATCCTGTAATCAAAACCAGACAAAGACCCCACAAGAAGAGAAAGTTCAAAACCAGCAAACCTGATGAAAATAGATTCAAAAGCCTTCAACAAAATACTAACAAATGGAACAAACATCCTACTAAAGGAATTACTCACAGTGATGTTGTGGGATTTATCATGAAATGGATGAAAAGATGATGAAACATATGCAAAGACATGTACTGATATACCACATTAACAGAGTAAAATATAAATCTACATAATAATCTTAATAGATATAGAATAAACATTTGACAAAACTAAACACTTTTTTCATGATTAAACTCTTAACAAATTGGGTATCAGAGAAATGTACTTCAACACAATAAGGCCATGTATGACAAACTCATAATAAGTGACACACCACTGGTAAGAACCTGAGGGTGGGAATATAAACTAAGAGACATGAAGGAAATCTGTTCAAAAGCAAAGAACAGATGGGACGAGGGAAAGGAGAAAAGAAAGAGGCAAAAATGTATGTATGTATGTAAGTATATACATATGTACAGGATGGCTAACATAATTCTACTATTGTATTATGTCACTTGATGGTAAGGAATAGTTGATGACTGGTTGTTTGATCAATCTTGTATGTCTATATGTGTTATCCCGAGCATACACTTTGAAGATATCAATATGCAATGCAACAACTATTGTTGGTTTTCTGTTGCTTTGTCTATAATTCAATTCTGATTATACTGTTATTGTGCTACTTTGTGTCTCTTTGTTAATGCTTTCCGTTTTTTTTTCTTTTTTCTGTTGTTGATGTAGTTCTTTTTCTTTCACACTTTAAAAAAAATTATATAAAAAAATGTAAGTAAGTATGTATGTATATGCAGCATATCTAACATAGTTGTACTACTGACTTAGGTCACTTTATTATAAGGAATAGTTGATTAATTCTTTGATCAATTTCGCATGTCTATATCTATGTTCCTAAATATATACTTCGAAGTTACCAATATGTAATGCAACAACCATTGTTAATTCCCTGTCACCTTGTCTGTAACTCAGTTTTGATTGTACTATTCTTATGCTACTTTGTGTCTGTTAATATGTTTTTGTTCTTTTACTTTTAAAATAATAAAAAAAAATAAGTGACACTACTCAATGATCAAAAAAAGTTGAAAGCTTTTACTCTAAGATGAGGAATAAGAAGAGAAGGAGTCCTACTCTCACCATTTCTATTTAATATAATACTGTAAGTCTTCATTAGGGCATTTAAAAAATAAGAGGCATTGAAATCAGAAAGGGAGAAGTTAACTTCTTTCTGTTTGCAGAAGATATGATCTTATACTAACCCTGAAGATACCACCAACAAACTATTAGAACTAACAAACTGAATTCAACAAAGTTGCAGTTTATAAAACCAACACAGAAAAATAAGCAACATTTCTACACACTAACAATCACCTATCTGAAAAAAAGAAAATCTCATTTGGAGAGCAAAGAAAAATACGCAGGAATAATCAAAAGTTAGAAGGTCTCTACACTGAAAAGTGTGAAATATTGAAAAAGAAAACTGAAGACACAAATGGAAAAATATGCCTTTATAGAATGAAAAATTAATACTAGTAAAATCTATATTGTGTCTCTGGAAAAATATACAGAGAGAATATTAGAAACTCAATAAATGAAACACAGCAACAAATGATATACTATATCATATTCACTGATTAGACACTCACCATAATAAAGATGTCTATTCTTCCTAAATTAATCTGTAGATTTAATACAGTTGCAATTAAAATAGTAACAAGGTCTTTGTAGTGAAAAACATAATCTTAAATTCATATAGAAAGGCAAATAAACTAGAATACCAAAACACCTTTTGTAAAGATCAAAGTTAGAAGAAAAACACTGCTTAGGATCTGTCATAAAGCTACAATAATCACATCTTCAATTGAATAGACTAAAGAATCCAGATGTACGCTAACCAGACATGATAAGCTGATATTTAAGAAAGAGGCAAAAGCAATTCGGTATGGAACAAGGAATATTTTCAACAAATGTCGTCCAATTAGAAATATATTTTTTTTAAAAAAAATACAAGCCTATACCTTTCACTCCTGTCAAAAATAGCTTAAATAGATCATAGTTGATTCATAAAATTTAGAACTGTAAAACATTTTGAATAAAGAATTACAGTAAAACTTTCTGCTCTTTTGTTAGACAAAAAATTCTAAAATATGAAACTGATAGAGTATTATGAAATAAACTTCAACCAGATAAAACTTATTAGGTAAGAAGGCCATCAAGAGAACCATCCCAGTAGTTAAGGTGAGCCACAAGGGAGGGGAGACCCCACCCACTGCCCATCCACCATCAAGGAGTCTTGGAGAGTAATGCAGGAGGGGAGAGACCCCACCTATCACCTCCCCACAGCCATGGGAGCCTCTGGCTGTAGGAACTCAAGTGCTCGGCCCATTCCCATACACCAACAGACAGGCAGCCAGCATGAAAAGTGCCTGAGACACAGAAACCAGCTCATCCAGAAGAACCCCAGGTAAATCCACTCTAACAAGGAGAAATATTTTGCATACAAACTGTTAATTTATGATTGGTTCTGTTAAATATACATATAGACTTTGCTCCTATGGTCTAAAGTAAAAAATTAATAGTTACCACAGTGTGTCAATTTCTTGTGCTTGATACTGTCATCATTGCTAATTGTACCAATGTAGCTAGGATGTTACATCTGTTGTAATCAGTTGTTCGCCCTTGTGTAACAATATTGGGAAGCTCTGGGGTAATGACCTAATCAAAAGACTGGGGACAAAGTCACACAGAAAGCAACATTCCACTTTCAATTATTTAGTAAGGTAAGATCATGGAACAGACAAAATCCAAGAATCTCCTACACACAGATGATATCTCTGAAGAGCAGCCTTTTCCTAGAGAGCTCTTGATACTACTGATATAGCTCCCTACTACCAAATCTCACAAGGATCATCACAGAAAACAAAATTTAAAAAAGTTTTTGAAATAGAAAATGTCAAGATGAAGGAGTAAAATACAATCTCAAGTCTCCAACCCACCCAGAACAAGTCTATGAGACATCAGCATAGAAGTTTGAAGTTGCACACCTGTAATTTATGAAATGATAGCAACTGAAGTAAAGAAGCAACACTATGATGCTATAAAGGAAATTGGATCAGAAATAATCTTTCAGGTAAAAAAAGAAATGACAACCACAATGAGAGAATTGTTCAGAATATCTGAAGGAGACTGTCTTGGTTACTTTTCTCTCATTGCTGACACAAAATACCCAACACCCAAAATGAAGAAAGGAAACGTTTATTTAGCTTACAGTTTGTGGAGGTTTCAGTCCATATTTGGCTGGTTCTGAGGCAGAGTGGCACATGGCAGAGGGCAAACTTCAGGGCAGCAGAGCACAGCAAAGCAACCAGCCAAAAAGGAGGAATGGAGCCTCCTTTTCTCTCCTGCATTGTAAACAGCCTACCCCAACCCAGCGGGCGTGTAGCTCTCACACAGTCTCCATGCCCTCCTCTTCCACAGGCTCAGGATGTTTACAAAGCACCCTGGCTTTCTCCTGAATCACACAGTTAACCTTTAAAGCTTCCCAAATTAACATAAACAACATCCCACAAGGGTAAGAGCATATCCTGTTTACCCCAAGATTTACAACTGCTGAGTTACTTAGTTAAACCTCTGGACTCCCCAAGTTGACACAATGTATCAACCATAACAGAGACATACATTAAAAAATGAACGGGTACAGGAAAACGATTGAAACCTTGAGTGAACAATATAGGAAAAAGTTAGAGGCAGGAAACAGATTCAAAGATATACACAGGAAATTAAAAATCCATTAAGAGCTGGCAAAACTGCTTGAATAAAATTGAAGATAGATTTTTCAAACCTTGAAGAAAGGATTGCAGCTAGCAATCATGAAAGAAAGATCTCTTAAAATATTAATATGGGACAAGAAAATAACAATTCAACAGCTGTAAGTTGATGAAAAGACAAACAATATAAGACTGATAGGTTTCAATGAAAAGCAGGAGTCAACACAAGTGACATAAAAAGATTATTTCCAGAAGTAATAGCAGAAAATTTCCCAAACATGGGAAAAGAATCTGACATACAGTCATTCAGGCATACAGAACTCCAACTAGCCATAAGCAAAATAAATCTACACACAGACATATAATAATCAAGATGCCAGAAATTCAGCACAGGAAGAGACTATTAAAAGCTGTTAGAGAAAAGAAAGAGATCTCCTATAAAGGAATTGCTCAGCAGCACCACAGAAGACTTCTCAACACAAATCTCAAGTCAAGAAGATCTTGAAGTATTTCAAATCCTGAAAAAAAACCAACTTCCAACCTAGATTGATATAGCCTGCAAATCTATCTTTCAAAATTAGTGGAGAAATAAGATACTTCCATGACAAAGAACAACTGAAGAAATTTGTGACCATAAAACCAACACTACAAATAGTACTAAAAAAAAATCAGAAAGATATAAAAATGACCACAATTCCAAAAATAACAATAGGAAGAAACCATCAAGCAGGGCAAGCAAGTGCACAGAGGGGAAAAGTAGGGAACAAATAGCAGGAAAATAAAGTGACAAAGATAATCCAATATACATCAGTTATAACCATTAATATAAATGGCCTCAACTCACCAATCAAAAGAAACACACTAGTAGAATGCATCAAGAAAGAAAATCCAACAACATACTGTACACAAGTTTCACATTTAACTTGAAAGAAAATTCATACACTGACAGTCAGAGAATGGAAAACAATACCCTATGAAACAGGAACCCAGAAAAAAGCAGGGGTAGCTACCCTAGTTACAGACAATGTGAACTTCAAACCAAGAATGACCAAAAGATATAAATAGGGTAACTACATATTTGTTAAGAGACAACTTTAGAGGAAGAGATAAAAATCATAAATATATATATGCACAAAATATGGGAATATGCAACTATATAAGACAAATATTAATAGATATGAAAAATAAAATAAACAACATAATTGTAATGGGGGAATTTAATACCCCATTGTCATACAAAGGTAGATCAACTAGACAAAATATTAGCAAACAAATAATAGACCTAAACCAAACTTGTGAACCAATGGACTTAGTAAACCTTTATAGAGTATTCCACCCAACAACATGAGAATCTCAGCTGCATATGGAATGGTCTCTTAAATGGACCATACACTAGCCCACAGAACATGCTTAAGTAGATGCAAATAAACTGAAATTATTCCATGTATAATATCTAACCATAGTGCAATGAAATTGCAAATTATTGACAAAAGAAACCACAGAAACTCCACACACATCAAAATTAAACAACACCCTCCTGAACATCCAATGGTATAGAGATGAAATTACAGAAGAAATTAAGCAATATTTACAACCAAATGAAAAAGTAAACACAACTTACTGGGAACTGTGGGATGCAATGAAAGCAATCCTGAGAGAAATTTATAGCAGCGAATTCCTCACACAGGAAAACAGAATGAGAATTAAAAAACAATGTAATACTTCACCTCAGGCTTCTAGAAAAGGAAGAGCAAGTCAAGCCCCAAGCCCAAAGAAAGTAGGAAACTATAAAGACCAGAGAAGAAATTAACATAATTGAGACTAATAAAACAATACAAAGAATTAATGAATTGAAGAGCTGATTCTTTGAAAAAATAAATACGTTGAGAAACCCCTAACCAACCTTATTTAAACAGGAAAAAAGCACGCAAACTCGTGCAATAAGGATTGAAAAGGGTGAAATCATTGCAGATCCTGTAGAAATTCAGAAGATCATCAAAACCTTCTTTGAAAATCTTTATTTCAAAGGATGGAAAATAGAGAAGAAATGGCCAGATTCCTACAAAAATAAGAATTACCAAAACTGAATCCAGAAAATGTAGAAATTCTGAATAACCCAAAATGAGTCAATAAAATTGAAAATGTAATTAAAATCTTAACAAAAAAAAGCCCATAGGCGTATAGCTCAGTGGCACAAGCACCTGCCTGGCAAGCACAAGATCCTGAATTCAATTCCCGGTATCAAAAAAAAAAAAAAAAAAGAAAAGCCCAAGTCCTGATGGATTCACTGCTGAATTCTAAAAGAAATTTAGAAATAATTTAATGCCAGTACTCCACAAATTCTTTAATAAAATTGAAATGGAAGCAATTTTCTGTAACTCAGTCCTGGAGACAAATATTACCCTGATAGCAAAACTGGAGTA
Organism: Dinomys branickii; assembly: GCA_004027595.1. Classification (NCBI taxonomy): domain Eukaryota; kingdom Metazoa; phylum Chordata; class Mammalia; order Rodentia; family Dinomyidae; genus Dinomys; species Dinomys branickii. The sequence continues at coordinate 395 of PVLD010010700.1, read as the reverse complement.
AGACCCAACCAAAAACAAAACAAAACAAAACAAACAAACAAACCAAAAACCCTATAAGGCCATTTTCCCTAATAAACATAGATGCAGAAATCCTCAGTAAAATACTAGCAAACAGCATACAGTAAATCATCAAGAGGACTATACATCATGACCAAGTGAGATTCATCCCAGAAATGTAGATATGGTTCAATATACAGAAATCGGATCCGGGGAAGATGGCGACCGGGTGAGCAGCAAGGGAGCGAACCTCCTTAATAAACACCACCAGCTCGAGACAGACTTGGTGAGCGTGAATGCCGGAACCTCGGCTGGGAAGTTTAAACTGGGCGTATTTCTCTGAGATGCCGGGGGAGATGTGGTAGGGCGGACCAGGCTGCCGGGGCGAGACGTGGGAA
>PVLD010010699.1:0-69385 GCA_004027595.1 Dinomys branickii | reverse complement strand
CAGCAGTGAGTGAAGTGGAAACAGCGCACCACTAAGTCAGGTTCTTTCCGCAGCTTCGCCACTCACCCTCCGTGAATCTCATTACACATTTGTTAGGGTGGCTGAAGTGACCTAATAAGACACTGGGTGTCAGACTTTGAAAAAGTCTCAGTGACCACATATAAAGTGGGTTATTTGCTTGTTTTATTTTGAGACAGAGTCTTGCTTTGTAGTTCTGGCTGGCCTTGAATTTGCTATGGAGCCCAGGCTGGTCTTGAATTCTCGGCTGTGTTTTACTAAGAATGCCCATCTCTCCTTTGTCCATCAGGTAATTCCTACTCTTTCTTTCCAGCTGAGATCAGTCAGGTCTCAGACCCTTCTGTCTGCCTCCCCCTCTTCTCCAATAGCAGGGTCTCAGCCCCCGCCCACTCAGGAGTGCCTCTCTCTCCACGGTCTATCAGATGCTGGGTGCTCACTTCCACGGCCTCTTCAGTGAAGTGAAATCATTTCTCCCACAGAGTGGGCCACTTTTTGGTTTCCCGGTGCATATAGGTTATGTGACACTGTAAAGTAGTCTGTTAATTAAGTGTGTACTATGTCTAGAAAAAGTGTATATAGCTTAATGTAAAAATATTTTATCATTAGAAATGGTAATGCTCATTTAAGTCTGCAGGGAGTCTCATGTACTGGGGATGGAACCCAGGGCCTTTGCACTGAGCTACACCCCCAGCCCATTTTATTTTTGAGACTGTGTCTCACTAAGTCACTAAGTCCCAGATACCCACGTTTGGCTCAAACTTTGGATCCTCCTGCCTCTGCCTCTTGAAGTGTGGGGATTACAGGCGTGCACCACCATTGCCAGCTCACGTGGTGTTGCTCTTTGATAGTATTTTACTCACAGTAAAACTTTCAAAATTGGAGTCAATTCTCTCAAATCTTCCTGGTACATTATCAACTGAGTTGTGTAATATTCTAAATTCTGTGTTGTTACTTCAACAATGACGACGTTCATATCATCCTTAACAGAGTGGATCCATGTCAAGAAATGTTCTCTTGGCTCATCCATCAGAAGCAACTCCTCTTCTGTTACAGCTGCGTCGTGAGGGCCCGTCCGCTCAGTCACCATCTCCAGGCTCCATGTCTTACGCTTTCCCACCGCATCTGCAGTCAGCTCCGGCACACAGTCGGGAATCCCTCAGTCTCCAGAGGGATGGAGCCCACTGCTCCCAACTCCTGCCGCCGCTGATATCCTCACTTTCTCCCACGAATCAGGGATGCTCTTAATGGCATCTAGAATGGTGGCTCCTTCCTAGAAGGTTTTTGATTTAGTTTTCTCAGATCCATCAGGGGAACGAGTCACTATGTGTGGTGATTATGGCCTCATGAAAGTATTGCTTAAGTAATGAGACCTGGAAGTTGAAATTACTCCTTGCCCCATGTGCTGCAGTGTGGATGTTGTGTTCGCAGGTGTTACATCTCTACCAGAGTCTGGGGTGACCAGGTGCCTTGTGAAGAAGCTATAGTATGTGAATGGAGTCTTTTCCCTGAGCTGGTGGCCTCAGCGGTGGCTTAACCTGTGGGATCCCTGCTGCAGACAGAGCTTCTGTCCTCCAGGTTTGCGTGACGCACTAGGACAGCGCAGGCAGAGTGGAAGTGATGTGGCTTGGGGAGAGCAGTGCACGAGCAGCTCACGTTCTCCCCTGCATCGGTCCTCGGGAGAGGCGGGCTGTCTTGCTGGGTGGGCACCGAAGCCGGCCTGGCCGGCTCCTGTCCAGCTGCGGAGGTCTAGAGGCGTCTTCTGCCAATGCAAGGCTGTTCTGTCCACACTGAGAATCAGTGACTGAGGGCAGCCACCTTCAGTTAGCTGAGCTGGATCTGAGTAACTTGCTGGAGTTTTGACATCAGCACCTGCTGTTTCACCTTGCACTTTTGTATTATAGAGATGGCTTCTTCCCTTCAATCTCAGAAGCCAACCTCTGCCAGCTTCAGACTTTGCTTCTGCAGTTTCTCCCAGCCTTTATAGAACTGAAGAGAGCTGGGGCCTTGCTCTGCTTTGGGGTTGGCTCAAAGGAATACTGTGGCTGGCTTGATCCTTTCAACCACTAACTTTCTTCATGTTAGCAACAGGCTGTTTCCCTCTTTCACTGGAGCAACAGTTGTAATTTCCTTTAAGAACTTCCCCTTTGCAGTCACAGTTTGCTACTTGGAGCGACAGGCCTCACTTTCAGCCAGTCTCAGGGCTTGGCATACCTGCCTCACTCCACACAGTCATTTCTAGGTTTCGATTTCAAGTGATAGGCAGGTAGCTCTTTCTTTTACCTGAATACCTAGTGGACACTATGGCGTTACTAATGGAGCTAATTTCAGCACTGTTCTGTCTCAGGGAACAGGGAGCCCAAAGAGAGGGAGAGAAGGAGAGAGGGAGAGAGGGAGAGAGGGAGAGAGGGAGAGAGGGAGAGAGGGAGAGAGGGAGTAATGGCCAGTTTGCAGAGCAGTCACTGCATACACGTTTATCCACGAAGCTCCCTGTCTGATGTACGCAGGGTTCATGGCACCACGAGACAACTGCAGTAGTAACATCAAAGACCACCACAGAAAACATAAGGAAAAGGTGTGAAGTATGTGCAGTCCCCCAAAGATGACCCAGACGAATGAAGTGAATGCATGCTATCGGAAAAAATGATGCCAATATACTTGCTTGCTGTGAAGTTGCCACAAGCCTTGAACTCATAAATACCACAAGTATGCAAAAGAGACTGCAATAGAGTGAAGTCTACCTGTAAACACATTATTCCTTATATTTACTGCACAGTATTTAAATATTTGCCAAGAGAAAGGGCTCTGGAGCCAGACTGCCAGGCTTCTAATCCAGGCCTGGCACTTACTTTGTAACTATTCAAGTCAGAAATTACTTAGCCCCTCTGAGCCGGGGTTTCATTAGTTATGCGGTGGGGCTTACAGTATGGACCAAGGAGAACAGTGGTGAAGAGGAGATGAGGTATTGCACTGAAGTGCTCACATCCGTGCCTGGTTCCTCACAGGCATCATTAGCAGCGGTAGTGGCGGTAGTAATGGTACAGTATTTCTGACATAAGACAGATACTTCCTGCAGAGTAAGGTATTCCTAAAGCCTTGAAGAGCACGCATTCAAACAGTATTAACAGAAACATAAGGAAATCAGGAAGGGCAGAAGGAAAGGAGCGGGGAGGGATAAAACAACAAGGAACAAGCAACTGGGAAGACTTACCGCCATTTTTGCCCACAGTTCGGAAGCATCTCCAGAAGGCCCGTAAAAACGACGCCCTGTTGTGGGGTGTGGCTTGGATGAAGCTGAATTCCCGAAAGAGAATGTGAGTTCCCTGGCATACACTGTTGAAACTGCAAATAGAAAAATTAAGAGACTGTCCTTAGCTGTAATTTAGGAGACTGGAATCAGAGTAAAAATTTAAGACCAATAGAAACCCTACCAAAAAGGAGAGGGCTTTTTCTCCCCAGCAAAACTTTGAACTACAGATGAGACTGAGTCCTCCTACAGGGAGGTCTCCTCATGCAACCCCATCCCTCTGGAAACTCAGCGAGTCCAGCTCCGAGTGCTTCCATCCCAACATGTACACCCTACGGAAGCCGTTCGGTCGCCAGAGCACCTCAAAAAGGGGGCACTTTTAGTCTTTACCTGGGTGACACTGGCACTCTTATTTTTGTGGAGCACACATCTCCCTATAGAGATTCTTTCTCTACTGTCCCCAGCCCTATACTGGCTGCCATAGCATGCCGTGGCTTATGGGGACACAACTGGACGGTGCCCAGCATGGGGGTGGCTCTGCACACCTCCCTGACAGAACCCAGGGACAAATGCTGATGAAAGGCCCACCAAGGGCAAACAGGAAGGAGGGTAGAAGGTCGCCCCTAGGTGATAGTGCGAAGCAAAGCCTCAGGGCCCAAGTGAGTCACTGTATAAGCTGGCCAGGGAAGGGAGAAAACACACTCCCTGGCCTCTGGGTTCTCCTGCCAAAGAAAGAAGGGCCCAGGAGCCTGGTGTAGTCTAAAAATGGAAATTCCACAGAAGAATAGGCAATTATCCAGTAATCATCCCCTCCACGGCAGACTGGGTTCCAGAAAACTCCTGACTTCCCTGACAAGTAAATCATGAGTGGAAAACATGTTAATGGTTGTGGAGCAGACCTTACACTGAAGGTGGCAAGGCTTGGAAGGGACCTGGTAATTCCAAATGCCTGCCTGCATTTGTTATCATTTAAAGGCTGTGAGTGTGTGTGTGTGTGTGTGTGTGTGTGTGGTGGGGGTCAGAATCTCAGAATCTCTGAACTGAAAAGGAACAAATTTTAGAAGTCAACCATTCCATTCCCCCTCCCACATCACAGTCAGGGAAAAGCATGTATGGTTTGTAACCAACAGCATGTAGCACGTAGGATAAAATCAGCCTCTTTATATCAGCAGTGCTGTAACAAAAATTCCAATCATCTACCTTTCCTTTCTCATAGAAAACTAGCGTAGAAATCTACCTTTAAGGCACTAAAAAGAAATAAGCGAACAATGTCTGGCAAAAGATTATGAAAGAAGAGAAGTTTCCCCACAACCGTGAAAGCATTAACCTCCCCTTGCGGGTTACGGTACGGCAGCGGCTGGCGTTGCTGTTTTACGCAAGGCAAATGGAAACTACAGCAAATGAGCCGTTCTGGGTAAATGCGGCGGGCCGCTCCGCAGGCCTTGGGGGCTGCCGGGTAACGTGCGGCCGGATTGAGGAAGCAGGCGTGTAAAGCGGCCCCACAGCACGCTGCCTTCCCCAGGGAAAGGCTGGTGTGAAGGAGCCTAAGCTGCGAAGGCTTCAGAGGAGCCTCCTGTCAAGGAGCGCCTAGCAGCAAAATCACACCCTCAGTGCAGATTTTAATATAGACACAAGATGTCTATGTTAATGATACTACAAATTTCCATTAGTTCACGGAAAGGAACGGTTTGTGCTTACATTGTCTTGATTAATTTTGCATGCCTCTATCTCGTAATGAGAGTAACTACTTTGAAGATAACAGTACACAGTATACCAACCATGGTTAATTTCCAATCCCTTGTTTTGAAATTCTGTATCATTTTTTTTCTCTTAAAAAAAAACCCTCAATGCCATGTTCTGCGGTGTTTTCCCTGGTTCTCTCTCCCACGCCCAGTTCCCACTGACTCTCACTTGTGCTCTGAGACGCAGCTTGCTTTCTGCTTTAGTGTTCGTAGGCCTCTTCCTCCCCCCAGACTGCACGCTGTATGCAGGAAGTAGGTCACGCTCATCTTTGCCTCTGCTGTGTTACCCGATACACAGACACTTCATAAAGACTTGTGCTAGTTTACTTAGAAAGGTAAGAAAAAGTAGGTAATACCAGGTAGAACGCTTACAGATATTCATGCTAGAAATACTAAAAGTTTATGTCTTATGTCTTTTGAAAAGTCCAGCAGTCCTTAGTCTGATGTCTATATAATAATACTGCAATATTGGCTTTGCTTTGATTAGTATTTTCCTGGCATATCTATTTCTATGCTTTTAATTTTAACTTTTCCAGATCTCTTTGTTACTTAACCTTACAGTCTCCGTGCAGTAGACTTTTTATTGTATTTAATTGACTTCTGACGTCTTATCTTTCCAGTGAACTGTTCTTCTCTGCCTTTTCCCTGCTTTTCCTGCTTTCTATTTTACTAGTAAAGTTTAAAAGAATTCCTTTGTACCTCCTCTGTTAGTATAGAAGCTATAGATAAAATCTGTGATCTTTTAAAATTCCTCTTAAAAATTTAACGTATTTATCCGTGCTTTTTTATTTTTAGCACTAGGAATTGAATCTAGGGCCTGTGCACTAAACTATATGTCTAGTTCTTTTAATTTTTTATTTTGAGACAGGGTCTTGCTAAATTGCCCAGGCTGGGCTCAAACTTGTGATCCTCCTGCCTCAGCCTCCCAGAGTGCTGGGACTACAGATATGTGCTACCTCACCTGGTTCTTATCTATACATTTTTCTAAAATGTTTAAAATTACTCATTATTATTCCCTAAAACAAAGACCAAAATTCACTTCAGGTAATGTATGCACATTGTTCACATTATTTTTTAAAAAAAATTTATCTCTTATTTTTTTTAAACTAAAAAACTTTTTTTTTCCCTGCTGTTGGGGGTTAAAACCCAGGGCTTCACATGTTAGGCAAGCACTCTACCATTAAGCTACACTCTCATTTCAGAAAAAATATTTTTCAATATGATAAAATATATTTTTATCATTTAGCTACTTTTAAGTATGCAATTTAATAGCATTAAGTATATTCGTAGTGCTGTGCAACCATCATCATTATACCCAAAACCTTTTCATCACCTCCAGCAAAAACTGTATAGCCATTGAACAATAATATCCTCCTTCAGCTTCCTGCTAGACCTACTACCCACTGTTCTACTTCCGTCTGTGTGAATCCGCCTCGTGTATGTAGCGCGTCTAAGGGGATCACACAATCTTTACCCTTCTGTATCTGGCTTATTTTACCAAGTATAACACTTGCAGGGTCCACACACTTTGCGGCATATATCACGATTCTTCTCAGGGGGGAATAATATTCCGTCATATGTGTACGCAACCTTGGTTATCCCTTTACCTGCTGATGGACATCTGGGTTACTCTTCCCTTTTGACTACTGTGAAGAGTGCTGCTACCATCAGTGTATAAGTATCTCTTCCAGGCTGGCTCTCAGTCCTCTTGAATATATACCTCTATCCAAGGGTCATACAGCAGCTGTACGTTTAACTGTTTGAGAAACCACCGAGCTGTTTTCCAGAGTGGCTGCACTGTTTTACTTCTCGCCAGAAGGCACGACAGTTGTAGTTTCTCTAAATCCTCACCAACATGTGTTACTTCTCCTCCTTCCCTCCCTCCCTCCCTCCCTTCCTTCCTTGTTGGCCACTCTAGTTGTATGAAGTGGTATCTCACTATTCTGATTTGCATTTCCCCAGTGACTAATGACACTGTGCTTATTTGCCCATTTATAAATTTGGAAAAATGTCTTATTCAAGTCCTTTTTCTTTCTCTTCTTCCCCTTCTGCCCTCCCATTCTCCCTCCTCTTTTGTGGGGGTTGGTCTTTTTTGAGACAAGGTCTCCCTATGCAGTTCAGGCTGGCCTTGAGCTCACTTTGTAACCCAGGCTGGTTTCCAACTCACAACAATCCTCCTGCCTCAGCCTCCCAAGTGTTGGGATTACAGGCATGTGCCACCATGCCCGGCTCCTCCTCCTTTTAAAAATAGTACTGAGGACAAAACCCAGGCCTTATGCATGCTAGGCAAACCCTTTATAACCAAACTACATCACAGCCCTGGCCATTTTTTCAATTGGGCTGTCTGCTTTGTTATTGAGTAGTGGGAGTTCTTTACCTATTCACGGTCTCAATTCCCTATCAGATACATGATTTCCGTATCAGTTTTTCTTATTCTGTAGGTTGTTGTTTCACTTCTGGTTAGTATTCTTTGGTGCACAAAAGTTCTTTAATTTTTTTTTTTCAATACTAGAGACTGAACTCAGGGCTTTACACATGCACATTTAGGGAAATGCTCTACCTCTGAGCCGTATTCCCAGCACCCCATCCTTACCTTTAAAAAAAAAAATGTTGAGACAGAATCTCATTGATAGCGCAGGCAGGCCTGGAACTTGCAATCTTCCTGTCTCAGCCTTTTGAGTAGCTAGGATTATAAGCATGTACCACCATGCTCAGCAATATTTTTAATCCACCAAAAAATCCAACACAAGAATGGTTTTACTATTCATCAAGAAATGCAATTCAAAATATATGTAGTTTATTTTGTAATTACTAGCTCTTTGATTCACAATGTGTACTCAAATTTCACCATATTGTTACATATACGACTGGGATGTGATCGAGGATCACTGAAATCCTGAACAGACAGGACCACTACTTCCTCAGGGACCCCTGGGATTTTTGTAAGCTGTTTCCCAGGCAGGAGTCATAACTGTCTGAGTTTCCCTCCAAGAGTTGTGGTAAGGAGGCTGGCGCCCATTGGGACAATGGTTCTGGTCTCCCCATCTCCGATAAACGAGCTTGTGGTCACCTCAGCCTGCTGCTCCTGATGTGGGCACTGGCGGCTACAGTTTCCGTCCCGTTCACTCCCCTGCGGCTGTGTTCAGTTCCCAGTCCACAAGGAATTTAGACGAGTTTTACACATATGCTCCTTAAATCTTCTCTTTAGAAAATTTTATGTATTGTTATCATATGTTTGGAATGAATTAGAAGCCCAAGTCACAAACCCTGCACAATATCATCACAGGAATCTAACAGGAACCTTCCACCTACAAAGTGGAAATGTATGCTCACACTCAGTTTTTGTTGTATTTAGCTAAACCAAAAAGCTTTTTAATAGACAGCAATCCTTCCTGTAAGATAAAAAAGTTCCTAAAGATACTTGAAAGGCCATATAGCGGTGTACCACATGTCTGTCTTAGCTCTCTCCAAAACCGATATTCCAATGTCACTGAGCAAAGTATTTCATTCTGAGTTGCTGAGGTTTTATTTTGAAGATTTTAACTTTTAAAAAGCTTGACATGATTTCAAATTTACCAAAAAGTTGTAATAAAAAAGAATTCTCAAATATTCTTCACCTACATTACATTTGTTCTGAATTATGAATTTCCTCCCTTCCTCCCCTCCCTAGACAGACACATATGTAATAGACACATAATGATGATTTTTAGGCCTCCTTAAAAGTGAGTTGTAGACATGATAATGATTTACCCTCCACATGGTATAGCTCCTAAAACTAAAGAATGTGCCTATAGAACGCCAATGCAATTAACAAGCCAGTAAATTAAAACTGATATGGTACTATAATCTACAGACACTACAGAATTCACCGAGGTCCCCCTTTACAACAAGAGAGAAGCCAAGGTCACACACTGCATTCAGCTGTCCTGATGCTGTTCTCTCAGTCTCAAGGAGTCCTGAGCCTTTGTAGTTCATAACTTTGACTTTAAATTTTTTTTTTTTTGTGGTACTGGGGATCGAACTCAGGACCCTGCGCTTGCTAGGCAAGCGCTTATTCCACTGAGCTATATCCCCAGCCCCTATAACTTTGACTTTTAAAAAAAAAAGAAAAGAAAGTGCAGGTTACTTTGCAGAATGTGCTTCAAGTTGAGTCTCTCTGGTGATTTCTCACGATCAGATTTGGGTTATGCACGCTGGGCAGGATGATCACGAAGGGACGATGTGTCCTTGGCCCACATCAAGAGGCCCTCGCTGTGGATGTCATCGGCGGTGGTGATCTTGCTCACTGGGTCGAGGTGACTCGGCTGGGTCTCCAGTGTGCAGTCACCCTCTGCAGTCTGCGAGTACGGAGTGCGGAGACGGAGTGAGGCTGTGGGGATATACTGTTACTCCTTCAGCTTCTATTTGCTAATTCAGCATCAATAATCTCTGCCAGAAGCAGTAACAGTGTAATGGTTTTACCAAATGATCTTTTTTTTCTAATTATATCATTTTCCTTCCACTTATAAGTTGAATTTCTACAATAAAAGGAGCATTTCCTTCTTGTTTATTTATTTACCTCTGGTAGTTTCATGGATTCTCACTTCACTCCAAGATTATGTAACTCTTTACTATCGTAATTTCCTGTGGTGCTGAGATGACCCAGGTTCCCGCACTGAAACCCATTCAAGCTTACTTCTAGTCCTTTTGACAAGTCCATGGAATGCTTTGATCAGTTCTTTGCTTTATGATAGAATAAGATGTTCCAGACTCATCTTGTTCTCCCCTACCCCATCCTGGAACCAGCCGTTTCTCCACTGGTTACCTGTGCTTTTGGTAAAGACCAGTGCTTAGAAACCAAGGCTAGGAAGATGCTGTGTGTTAACTGATCCACGTGCATTACTGCTTTCTGGCTTCCTCAGATTACGGGGTTAAGGAGGAGATCTATGGGCAGCATCAATGGTGTGTGTCTCTAGTTCCAGCTAAGTGGGAGCAGGAGAATCACTTGAGTGCAGTGGTTCAAGGCCAGCCTGGGCAACATAATGAGACCTTGGCTCTTAAGGAAGGAAGGAAGGGTTAGGAAGGGAGGGAGGGGACAGAGGGACAAAGGAAAGAGAAAGAGAGAAAAGTAAAGAAAAGATTAAGGTTTATATATTCACATACTATATACAACCACATCCACATTAAAACCCGTAGGTTCACACTGATTGAAGTTAGCCCACAAGGTACGTTAACTCCATTTTGCTTTTCGTATCTGAAATTTTCTTTTACCCATAGTGAACAATCTGCTTATTATCTGTATTTACTTCTTTGGTCAGTGCTAAAATGTAGAGAAATAACTAACTCATTCCTCTGAGAAAAAGAAGCCTCTTAATTAAGAGTTTAATACTTTTTTAAAAAGTTCTGTTTAGCCTGAGGATATGAGGTCCAAATAGTGCATTCCAAAGTTCCTAGGTCAGTCTCACTGAGTCCTATCAGGATGCTTCTACTTTTCATTTGAAATACAATTTGCTTCTTTTGTTTCTGTTGGAATTCAATGTTAACACCCTCCCAATCTTATTCACTATAGTACATTACTACTTGTATATATGAAACACTAACCTTACATTAACGTTACCGTTAATGTTGAACCACATTAACATTAACAAAGCACCGGTAACCACTGCAGAAATGGCTGGTTCCAGGATGGGGTAGGGGAGAACAAGATGACTCTATCATAAAGGAAAGGACTGATCAAAGAATTCCAAAAGTAAGAGCTGTACTGAAAAGTGCCCGCAGGTGCTGCCTTCCTGTACCATGCTTTTATTTTTTTCACTCCATTCCACAAACACCCGCTAAGTAATGAACCTCACTGCTCTGCAGCTTATTTTTCCTGTATGCCTATTTCTCCTCAAATGAGCAGCTATAGGCATACATTTTTATTTTCCTCTCTTACACAAAGGTAGCATAATGCAGATATTCTTTTGTCCAATTAATACAGATCTAATTGTTTCTTTACATTGTGAATGAGAACTTTAGGAAATCATTCTGGATCCTCTGGCTGTGAGAAAACCAGACTTGTCAGTGTTACAGGCTGGTTGAGACTGTCCTCCATGCCTCAGGCACTCAGAAATGGGAATTCGGAAGGCGAATGGATCATCGTGGTGATCTGGCTGGCCAGCTGCCAGGAGTGAGGCCTGGTCACAAGAGGCAGTCACTGCAGGCTGACCTGGAATGGCGCACCTTCCTCCTCTGTCTGCTCCCTGGTGGCGGCCAACAATGGACTGAAACTCCTAAAAACCAGGAACCCAAATAAACCTGTCCCCCACCAAGTGGTGGGTATCCGGTATCTTGTCCCAGCAACAAGAAAACTAAGATAAATCTTGTAAAGTATACAATTAATGTCTTAAAATGATCTGAGTACAAATATCTCTTGTTGATGTTAAAAAAATACTTAATTCAATAATTTCTCTCATTTTATTATAATAATATGTAATTAATGCTGGGGCATTTTTCTCCCATGTAGGTTGTACATTTGTAATCTAAAAATCTGAAATATGAATTGTTCTAAAATCTAAAACTTTTGGAACATTTCAGATTTTGGATTTGTAGGTTGGGGATGTTCAACTAATAAAGTCTATAGAAATATTTGAAAACCTGAAAAAACGATCTGAAATACTTCTGGTCCCAAGCATTTTAGTTAAAGGATATTCAACCTATAATACAGCAAGAAAACGCAGTAAAAACTGTGTTTAAAAAAATGAATGATTTTATAACTAGATATTTGTAAACATATTAAGGTCGTAGACATTTACATAGACGAAGTCACACGTAATACCTTAAGTGGTGTGGTTTTTTCCTGAGTAACTAAAAATGTAAATTCTCAGAATTTGCTTACAATGTCAATTGTCCATAGGCAACTGGATACTCCTAGCTAAAAGCCAAAACTGATTTAATTACTTTAGTGAAGTGGCCAGTAGCTCCAGGATACCATGGAAACAATGAAATATAAAGGTAACCACAGTGGATTTACAGAAGTGGCTCTTCACAGTCCACATGGAGATGCAACAAAGGGCAAAGGACTCAAATTAAAATACCAGAGCTCCTTCTCAACGTGGCAAGAGGCTGACAGCCCGCAACACTCCCTGTTGTTCAGGTGCTCTTCGCTCTTAGTTTAACTGAAGATGACCAGTCGCCTGTGCCTACATGACTTTGGGCTGTAGCAGCTCATTCTTTGTAGGCTCTTCTCTTAGCCCCGCCCACCGAAACAAGGGCCAGTGTGAGCAGACAATCTGTTAGAATTGGAATTGTCCTCACCTGTTTGGGCAAGAACTTTTTATTTTTTAAGAAATCCTCAACAGACATACCCAGAAGTAAAACATGAGAACAGCTTGTCTAACTTTTCAGAACAAACTGGCCAAGCCAAGGTACGATAAGCAGACAATATGGACTGATCTTTGAAAGACATAAACTCAAAGATCCAAACATATTGGAAAGAAGCAGAAGAAAGAAAAGAGACCCCCATATTGGGGTGGAGAGAACTTTTGTGGCATATTTTCCACTAATGAGTTAGCAAATTGGAGTTTTGTTCTCCAAAAAACTAACAACCTGTAAAGATATATTTCTGCGCCATAAGTTGCTCCCCTCAACTAATAATTCCTGGATTTGTTCTTTCCTTCCTTATGAAATTCAGATGAAGCCTAAAGCTCTTAAATGTTTTCTTGCCACTACTTATTGGCTACAGAATTTGGCAGTGCTAACCCAAAGACGGAAATCACTAGGACATGACTGCTTGATCTAAGCTGCAGGACCCTGTAGTCATTTAGACAACATCTTCCAACAGAAGGTGCCCTCTCACTGGCTTTTTCTTATGGAGCGCTACAAAGTAGTCTCTACACTGAAATTTGATACGGCACTGCTAAACTTCTAATTCTCTGCTATGCTGTCATGTGCCATCCTGGTGTCCACACACACAGCACATTCACCACAAGAAAAAGGAAACAATAAGATCCTGTATTCAAGGAGAAATTTGATAATGTGTAGTTTTAAGATATACTGGAGCACATTTGGAACCAGTTTGCATCATGGGGTTTGCAGGTTGTAGGTTCCCTGTTGCCATGGAGAAACAGGTGGTACAAAAAATACAGCCCTGCATGGTGGCTCACACTTGTAATCCCAGTACTCAGGAAGCTGAGGCAGGAGGATCACTGTGAGTTCAAGACCAGCCTAGGATACAAAGTGAGCTCAAGGCCAGCCTGAACTACATAGTGAGACCCTGTCTCAAAAAAACAAAAAAACAGAAAAAAAAGAGCCCTGCCTCACACCAGGTTAGTGCTCAGAACCTACCTCATCTTCTCATTACCATCACCTGGCCAACTACAGGTAGAACAACCAAGATCTTTGGCTTCTAAAAAAATCTCCAAATCCCAAATTTAGGAAAACATTAAACAGTACTAATCAATCTTCAGTCACTGGTTAGGGATAGGTGAACCAATTTGGGATTCATAATTTCTGCAACAGCAACAAAAAAAAAAAAAAAAGGAAAAAGAAAAATCACAGCCAGGTATAGTAACGCACGCTTGTAATCCCAGCACTTCGGAGGCCGATGCAGAATGGAGTTTGAAGCCAGCTCACACTACACAACAAGTCTAAGACCAGCCTGACCTATATGGCAAGGCCCTGACTCAAAAAAACATGAAACAAAAACAAAATGAAACAAAACCCACATCAGCTTATCAGTTCACTCTAATACTTTAAGCACAGACATTTCCTACCAAGATGTTTTTCTGCCTAAGTAATCCCTAGTATCCGAGTGACTTTTCCAACCATGACATCAGGGAGATCGTATTTTACTGCATTATGAAGACAAGAACGGCCTGAGAGCTATGAAAAGCTTCTGCAATGGGAAGCATACATAACATGGAAGTTTCTTTCCTTGGTCACTTTGCCAAGTGCTCTTCTGTCACCAGATCCCATCAAGAACCTTCCTAAAATAGAAGTGGGACAGGCTACTTGTCCCAAACTAGCCCGTTGCTAGGGGGCACAGAGAGAGCTTCCAGACAGGTTGATCAACAAACAGATGCTCTCCACGGTTCTGCAGGGACCGCCTCCTCACTGCCTGGGAGCTTAGTTTAGAATTCTCAAAACCCTGCCAGAGATTTTTTTTTTTTAATGTTTTAAACTTTTTTTTTGGAGACAAGGTCTCACTATGTAGCCCAAGCTGGCCTCGACATCTCAGTGATTCTCCTGCCTCAGCCTCCTTATTGCTGGCATCACAGGCATGGGCCATGATGCATGGTTTTGAACTACTTTTTAAAGTTCTGCAACATTGAAACTTATTGCTGAAGGCCTGGCATGCTGTAGTAGACTCACATTTGCTATCTACCACATTAGCTCCAGGGTACAGTGCAGGAGTGAGACGACACTGTCACTGGCTCCCCCCTGGAGTGTGAGGGGACCGCTCTCGCACAGGGTCAGCTGCTCCAGCCCAGCCCGATGCACAAAGCACCAGGGAGAGGGTACTGCATCCCTGCACTTCACTGCACGTCAGACATTTTAGCACAATTAGCGTGTTTAGCTGTTAAATGAAAGACCAGCGGTTTGAGTCCCAGCCGGTGATGCTGGCTGCTGTTGTAACCAGGTTATGACATGTGGCAGCATGTGCCTATAATTCCAGAATTTGGGAGGCTGATGTGGGAGCATCATAGCAAATCTAATGGCCAGCCTGGGTACATAGTGAGTTCAATGCCAGCCTGAACTACATGGCAAGACCTGACTCAAAAAAAAAAAAGTGATAAAAGACACTGTAACAATTTAGGAATGCTTTAAATCTAAATTAATAAATCTCTCATTTCTCTTGTTCCTACAAAGTCCTTCAGCTCTTCCTCCAAACCCTCAGTTCTTGAAGTCCAGAGTAACGGTGTATTCATGGTTCCCTGGGAATCAGCCCCTCTCTCTACAGGAAGAATTTCTGGACCAAGACAGTTTCGCTTCAGAAAGCTCCAGGCTGCCCGAGACATCTCATGCCTGCTCTCTCTCCCGTCTTGCTTCTCTCTTACATGGTCTCAGTCTGTCACCTCCTCTTTTTCTTAGCTCTTTTTCAACCTCTGCACCTCTTTGTCACCAGGCTCACCCTGACTGTCCTGCCTGCCCCGCTGCGCAGCTGAGCTGGGTGCTGCAGCCGAGCTCCCTCAGACACCTGCACATCCTGCGCCCCACCCCAAGGCGACTGTGTCTGTATCGCACAATTCCTGTCAATCACATATTTTCATCTACTTTCTTGTCTCTTTTCTTCTTTTTCTTTTCTTTTTTCTTTTCATGAGACAAGGTCCCACTTATATAGTTCAGGCTGGCCTCGAACTCAGGTTGGCCTTGAACTTGATTCTCCTGCGTCAACCGCTCCAGTGCTGGGATAACAGGCACGCGCCTCCTCACCCAGCTTTCTTTAGCTTTTACAGCTCAACGCTGCACTAATTTCTTCCTTGGTTTTTCCCACTTGCTGCATATCTATATGGCAATAAAACCATGACCTGTGCCACTCTGCTACTGTTACTGCCAGAATTGTCTTTTTTTTTATTTTACAGTGTTTGCTTTATCTCCAAAGTTGGTCTTACTTTTTAGAAAATAAATGCAGTTTCTTTTAGTAGCTACATATATTCTAAAGCTACTGGTAAATCAGTATATACATTTTCAGGTATTCATTTTTCTGACTTTGGCAAAAAGGCTGTTTTGTTTTGTTTTGTTTTACCTTTGAAGTTCAAATCCACTGCATTAACTCGAACTACTAAAGTAAGAGCATTATCGCATTCTATAGGCATGCACTATAATGCCATAGCCTGTGCACACCCAGGACTCAGGTTGCCACCTCATGCTGACTCTCAGTGCTCGCCTGAATCCCCAGCACTCCGAGAGGCTAAGGCAGAAGGACTGCAGGTTTGAGCCCAGCCAGACAATTCAGTGAGACCTTGTCTCAAAATAAAAAGAAAATAAGAAAATGGCTGGGGCTGTAACTCAGTGCAAAGGCTTTGGCTTCAATTCCTAGTACCATGAAAGGAAAAGAGAGAGAGAGAGAGAGAGACCAAGACACACAGAGAGAGGAAGAAAGGAAGTTAATGACTCAGTAGTCTAGAAACCAGTTTTTCCTGGTATTTTTATAAAAATCCTTTAATTTTTCTTAATAACTTGCTAGATTTCTACTTCATTTATTTATTTTTTTTATTTTAAAAGTAAAAGCACAAAAACATATTAACAAACAGACACAAAGTAGCGTAAGAAATAGTACAATCAAAACTGATTTACAGACAATGTGACATGGACTCAACAATGGTTGTTGCTTTACCTATTGATATCTTCGAAGTGTATATTCATGAACACAAATACAGACCTGCGAAATCTACTTCAATTATTTATTTTCTTATTTGCAACAGAAAAATTTATTTCTAAAGATACATAAGAATTCCAGGTATGAGGCAGGATCTTGCACCAAATCCTTGTAGCCGATGAGAATGTAAGATTATTTGGTTAAAGAGCAGAGGAAAGGTTAAAGGAGAACAGACATTACCAAGGAGCTTACCCCCGAGTACCTGTTTGTCAGGTGATGTCTTTTTTTTGTTGTTGTTTTCTGTCAGGTGATGTCTTGGGTAAATTCATTCCAAACTTTCTCTGTGCCAGAAGCCTTCTTAGTATTGCTTTATTTTCTAATTCTTTATTTGGTGCCACTTATCAAATTACCAACCTTCTATAGACCGAAGGACATTTCTCAATACTCTTGTGATTGAAAATCACAAAGCAGCCCTAGACAATAAATCTTACCAGAAATCCATACTGAAAACTCACTTTTCCTGCCAAGCCTTTAAAGACTTACTTTAAGTAAGGAAGCTTTAGAAAATAAAGCTAGGGACACAAACGATAACTTCAGCATCAACCTGTACCAGTCAAAAGGAAAATGTGCTAAGAATTAGCACACAATTGGACAATTCCACATCTGCATACATAGTTGCAAGAAATGCCACCGGGGGCCAGACACCTGCACGGCCATGTTCACAGCAGCGTTACATACCCCAGTGTGTGCTGACTTAAGAATGGACAAATGAGCGAAATGGCCCTGCGGAGGGGCGTTCTGAAGCCTTTAAAAGAATCAAGACGTTCACGTGTGCTGTAGTGCCATAGATTGGATCTAGGATCCCCCCACCCTCACCGTACACGTATTAAAAGGAAATGGTGGGGTCTAGAGGGAGGTTTTAGGTTATCAAGGTCTGTATCCATGAATAGCACAGGAGGACCCTGGTCTGCTCCTGTCTTTCTCCCTTTTGCATCCAGGATGCAAGGTGAGCCAGGATTTGCTGCCTCACCACAGGCCAGAGCTGGGGGCCAGGTGAGCACAGACCAGAAGCTCCAGGACCGTGACCCAGAACAAACCTTCCTCATTACTAGGTTATTACTCCAAGTGTCCGTGACAGCGGTGGGAAGCTAACTAATGTGTACAAATGTGGGTGAACTCGAGACATTATTCCAAAGGAGACAACTAGTGTAAGTGTCCACGTCTAAGAGGCGCCGAGAAGAACCAGATGCGTAGAGGCAGAAAGCAGGAGCGTGGTGGTCACTGAGAGCCGGAGGGCAGAGGGAATGGGGAGCTAGGGTTTAATGGGCACAGAGCTTCAGTCGCACATGCCAGGCAAATGCTTCACCAACGAGCTACATCCTCAGCTCCTACATGTTTTACAATTTTAAACACAAATTTAAAAAAGAAGGTAGCCGGGTGTGGTGGCTCATGCCTGTAATCTCAGCACTTGGAAGACAGAGGCAGAAGGATCACTGCAAGTTCGAGAGCAGCCTGAGCTACACAGTGAGCTCAAGGCCAGCCTGAACTGCATAGTGAGACTCTGTCTCAAGAAGACAAAAAAAGAAAAAAGAAAAAGGTAAAATATTAGTGTCAAACACTCAGCGTGACCCAGGCGTGGTGGTGCATACCTGTAATCCCAGTGCTCAGGAAGGCTAAGGCAGGAGGACTGCAGGCTTGAACCTAGCCCGGGCAGCTCAGTGAAACTGTCTTAAAATTTTAAAAAATTATAAAAGGGCTGGGACGAAGCTGAGTGTGAAGGCCTGGGTTCAATCCCTAGTACTGCTGAAAACAAAGCAAAACACACACAAAGGACAACCAACCCAGCCTGTACATTTGTAGAAATGCCTGATGAAGTGAGAAATTGGAAATTACAAGCAAAACTTATTTTCGAGTAGGTCTGAAATAAAAACTGCCTATAGGTTTGCTACTGGCAGTGTGAGCCAAGGACAGCAGCACTGGCCTCACCTGATAGAAACCTGGCTCCCAGGCCCTGTCCCACCCCACCAAAGCGGACCCTGCACCCTAACAGGTTTTCTTGGGGTTTCGCATGCACACAGACTCCAAGAGGCACCAGACTGAGCCAAGTCGCATCACTTCCTCACTGCGTGGCGCTGGGCCAGGTGTGTGACCATTCTGTGCTTCAATTCGTTTGTTTTTATCTGGAACACGGTGACAATCAGAACACTTGCCTTGGGGGCTGGGGATATAGCTCAGTGGAATAAGCGCTTGCCTAGCAAGCGCAGGGTCCTGAGTTCGATCCCCAGTACCACCAAAAAAAAAAAAAAAAAAAAGAACACTTGCCTCACCCAGCTGCCAAGAGCTGGATGTGTTAGTGCCCACTGCACAGTGCCGAGCATAAACGGCCACTGTTCGCTATTGTTAAGACTTTGCTGGGCAGAGAACTTCTGTCAGAGGTGATGTCAGGCAATTTTCTAAAAATATAGTTTTAGGAAGTCAATATTTTCCAGATGATATGAATGGTGACTGGGTTTAGAGATAAATACAGAAATGAATATATTAAAGATAACAGTGTTGGCAATGTATGAAGAAATGGAAGTGATTGTCTTCAGAACAGCACTACAGAATAGAGAAGTGTCAAATTCATTCACACTGAGGCATTTTTGTTGTTAAATAAGGGAGGACTGGACTGGGTGTGGTGGCACAAGCCTACAATCCCAGCACTGGGAGGCTGAGGGAGGAGGATTGCAAGTTCAAACCCAGCCTGTGAAATTTAGCAAGATCCTGCCTCAAAATTAAAAATAATAATAATAATAATAAAAGGGTTGGGGAATGTAGCTCAGTGTGAAGACCCTGGGTTCAACTTCCAGTACAGACCAAAAAAGGGAGGACTATTACATACAATAATACACGTATTACCAAAAATAGATGGATTGGAAGTAGCTTTAATCAGGCAATAAGATGTATTTTTTAAATATTTGGGGAACTAGAACAAATATTTGGGGGGCTAAGTGGCATACTTTCCAAGCATCTTAAATCCCTTAGTGGGCACTATTTTTCAGTTGGAACATCATAAATGTACCTGACGTGATAAAAGACCAAACATTTCACTTCCACTGTTTACAGTTCACCCAGCTCGTGGGATCGTTACAGCCGCAGAGACAGACAAACACAGGGGCAAGGTCGCAGAGCGAGGAGACAAACAGGAAGGGGCAGGTTAACAGGCATCCCTGGGCCGCCAGCACCTGGGCCACAACTCTCACAAGATGTCACTGAGTTTCTAACCTAATTTCTCTGCCAGCAGATCTGTCTTCATCCCAGAAAAGACTTGAGGAGGTACAGAGGATTAAAAAAAATAATATTGTTAAGAAGTGAGGTTGCTGGGCTTGCACTTTCCTAGCTGGAATCCCTTTATCTTTCTTGAGAGCCCCCCAGATCTCTTTTATTCTAGGTCAGTAATTTAACACTCTCAGCTCTCAATTCAAAGTCTGTAATGACCTTGCTGTGCTGAATGATTAGCCCAGGATATAGAAAGAGAGAAAGAGGGAGGGAAAGAAAACCTAAAAACAACAGAGGCCTTTTGATCAGAGCACGCAGCTCGCTGTAACTCAAGCTGCCCATTCTTACGTGGCAGGAATTAGGGACTCCCCCTGCCAGGCAGGACCCTATTAAAAGACAATAGCTGTTTGAAAAGGGTAAGCAAGCTGATACGGATATAAGAGGCCACATATGGGGCCTCTTCTCCTCTGAAATAAAGCTCCTTCTTAGAGCCAGGGGCGGAGAAATCCCGCATTGAGGGCAGGCAGAGCACGGACAACAGAAGACTGCGAGTAGCCGTGCAGAAAGCCTTGAGGGTGCTGTGGGGAAATGGGAAAACGCTTTGGGGAGCCCACAGAGCTGAGCATCCATCACTGAGCGGAGAGGCCTCCAGAGCGACTCCGGTCCCCACAAGACTTTGCAGGCCAATGATGACAGATTTAGCAAGGACCAGTACAGCAGTTTCTCTAACGGGTTACCAAAAACAACAGAAACCCAAGAAGCAAAGGAGGAAGCTCCACCAGCAATGAGCTGCTGGCCGAAGCCCTCCTAACAAGTCCATGTCCTGCATGGGGACTCCAGCCAGAGCCAGGAAATGTTCTTTACCTGCTGGAGGGGATTTTTTTTTTAAAGAAGCTTATAAAACAGCGTACCCCAAAGAATCTCTTCTGGCCTGCGAACCGACCCCTCCTCACACAGCGTGAGGTAATGGGAAGACACCAGACTTCGAACCCCGTTAGCTGTATGTTTGCCTATCTACTGCCCAAATACGCTGCCGCTTAGTGGATGATACCTCTGGAGGATCTTTAATCCTGAAGAGAATTTCCCAATCACCGCATTAGCTATCTCTAAGATCTCTGTAGTGTGTTACAAAACAAGGGATGACTTAAGAATGATTCAAGTATTTAAACATACTAATCTAGCTGTTTATCACTAAACTTTAAGTCCCCGAATTCCTAAGAAAAAGTATCAAAAAATGATTTTCTTTCCTCCACTACCCTTGGCAATTGCTAAGCAATGAGCTTTCCAGGTCCCATCTGCTGCAATTACTGGCCTGGTTTGACAGAAGTGACAGCTAAGAAAGAACATGTGGGATTTCCAATGCATGTATATCCATTGGGTTACGAAGCAAGCAAAAGGTGTTCTTGCTAACTTAAAGGCTGTGCTGATTGAAACAAAATAGGTGTTTGCTATTTTGCAAGTGATCCTCCTGCCTCAGCCTCCAGAATAACAGAGACTAGAGGTGCCCCCCACCCTATCTGCCCATCTTTGCCATTTTTAACAGCACAGTTCAATGGTACTAAACACATCTGTAATGTCGTGCAACTCTCCCCACCACCAGTTTCTAAGTCTTTTCATCTTGTAAAACTAAAACTCTATGTAAATTAAATAATAACCTCCATTTTTCTGTGATTGTATTTTAATTACCAATTCAGTTTCTTCAAGTTGTAATTTCTTCTTGAGTATCTTTTATGTCCTTGTCTATTTAATCTAAGTTTATCTGCAAAAAATTATTTATAAAGTTTGTTATTATCTTTTAAAATCTACAGACCCTGTCACATTGTGATAGTTAACTGTGGTGTCAACTTGTGTAAGAAACACCTGGCTCAGTTGGTTTAGGGTGGTTACATGTGTGGACCATGGATTACTGAGGAGGGAAGCCCCGCCCTGGGTGTGGGCGGCTCCAACCAATGGGCTTGTAGTCTGGACGGCATAAAAGGGGAAAGAAGTCTTGCTTCTTGTTCTGGGGAGGAATCCGATCTTCACCACCACCTCGGATGTCTGTCTGCAGGTTTCCAGCACAGACTCTCCAGCTTCTTGATACAGACTCACAGGGATTCTGCAGGGAGTTCCAGGCCTTCCACCTCTGAGTGAATCCTACAGTTCTCCACTACACAGATGCCTGTTTGTGGCTTTGGGGAAGAGCCGGGAGAGGCCGTCACTGGGAGCCTGCCTATTAAATCCTGATATAAATAACTTTATACATACATAAAATTAAATCTGTTCCTCTAGTGAACCCTGACAGAGTTGTCATCTCTCATTCCTGACATTGGTAATATATGAGGTGTGGTAATATGGTATGTGTTTAAAATAAAGACAGTTATTACAGTAAAAGACACATTGCCATTAATCTCCCTTAAAATCCTACCCTGCACTTTGAGCACACTCACCTCAGGGTTCCTGCCACTTTCTGAAGCAGCTCTGGACGTCCTCTTCTGGGAGTGTCTTTATAGAGCTGCAGTATTGGCGGCTGCCTCGAGGTCCTCAGTGTTTCTAAATGTTTGCTTCTCAAGGTCACTTTGGGTTTGGGGAAGAGCCGGAAGTCAAAAGGTGCCAGGTCCAGCGACTAAGGTGGGTGAGGGACACCCTGGTGTTCTTACGGGCCTGCTTTTCTGTTGGATGGCAGCCATCAGCTGCATTCACTGTATTTTTTAACCACATCTCATAAAGACACTATTGAGAGAGGACCTCCAGAACTGCTTCAGAGAGTGGCAAGGATGATGGGAGAAGGGTGTTCCAAGTGAGGGGGAGGATTTTGAGAGAGATTAATGGCCATAGGTTTTACTATAATACTTTTTTAAAAATTAAGAGTTTATCACATTTTTCAGTCATCCCTTCTGTTATATTGGTACTACCATTTTTCTGATGTGTGTGTGTGTGTGTGTGTGTGTGTGTGTGTGTACCATTTTTCTGATTTGTGTGTGTGTGTGTGTGTGTGTGTGATTAGTCTGGCTCACAATTTTTCTATTTTATAAATTTTTTTTCAAAAAACAGCTTGGCTTCACTGATATTCTTCATTGTTCTGTTTTCTTTTTCATTATTTTCTACTCTAAATCTTTGTTACTTCCATTTTCCCTTCTTTTGAAAATTGCTCTTCTTTTTCTACTTTCTTCAGGTAGAAGTCAACGTCATTAATTTGAGACATTTCTTCTAAGGAACTTAATATTATTTAGCTGCATCTTATAAAATTTGATTTTTTAAAAATTCAGCTCAAACTGTTTTCCAGTATTCAGTCACAGCTCTCCCTCAGTCCGTCGGTGTTTCTCTCTCCCGGGTCGTGTTAAGTTGCGTTGCTGTCATTTGTGACCACACACTCTTCCCCTGAGGACAGAGCTTATGGCATTCTTTTCTTTGCCCCTTCACACCACTTAGAGCAAAGGTAGCACAAAGTAAATACTCAATAAACATGAGATAAGAATTAAGAATGACCTGGGTGTGGTGGCACATGCCTGTGATCCCAGCACTCTGAGGCAGGAGGAGCTCAAATTCGAGCCCAGACTGGGCAACTTGGCCACTAATCAAGACCCTGTCTCAAGACTAAAAATAAAAAAAAAAGGGCCGATATAGCTTAGTGTGAAGGCCCAGGGTTCAATCTCTAGTACTCCAAACAGGAAAAAAAAAGAATTAAATATAATAATTCCTGTTCTGTCCAAGTGGTACCAATACAGCGAGAGAGCAAGCAGCAAAGTATTTTCTAAGCAACAAAATATAAAAGAGTTCTTTCCAACAATTTTGTTTGAACTTTAACATTAGGCCCAAGGACATCTGAGCTTGGTATCACAGGAACACTGCTTTCTCTTCCTCTAAGGGTGTGAGGGGAAAGACTTGGACCCCCGCCTCCCCTACAATCTAGGAGTGCATGCAATTATCTACACGGAGGGGCTCCAAGGGGCCCCCAAGGCGTAATCCTGATGCGACAGCTCTTGTGGAGGCTCAAGTCATACCTGCCCCAGCTCCTCTCATTACCATGCCCTTGAAATGGAAGTCAGCAGTCTCGAAGCATTTACAAAGGAAATAAAAGCACAAGCTCAGCTCATTTCCCTCTCTCCTACAGTGACAGGTTGTGACATCTTCCTCTTCCTCACTTTCTCCACTATTTTAACTAAGAACTGGTGGAGTTTTTTTTGTTTTTGTTTTTGGTGTTTTCAAACAGCATCTTAGTATGCAGTTCAGGCTGGTCTTGAACTTGCAGTGATCCCCCTGCCAAGTGCTGGGATGAAAGGTGTACCCCACTAGGGTTAGCTAAGAACACAGTTTTTAAAGGACCTCTTTGGGCTGGAGGTACAGCTCAGTGGGCTAAGTGCTTGCCGCTGAGCACTAGGGCCCTGAGTTCGATCCCCGGTCCCGAAAAAAAAAAAAAAAAATAAAGGACCTCTTCTTTCTCTAATCAGGCACTGAAAATAACAATAGCAACAGAAACAACCCTGTCAAAAGTGGTTTCCTGCCGGGCATGGCGGCGTATGTCTGTCATTCCAGCACTCAGGAGGCAGAGGCAGGAAGATTCTTGCAAATTTGAGGCCCACCTGGGCTACAAAGTGAGCTCAAGGCCAGCCTGAACTGCATAGGAAGACCCTGTCTCACAAAGACCAAAAAAAAAGGAGTTTCCCAGACTGGGGATTTAGCTCAGTGACTCAGTACCTATCTGGCAAGCATGGAGTCCTGAGTTTGATTCCTGTACCAAAAAAAAGTAGCTTCCCATCTTTTACTTTTTTTTCCTTTCCTGTGCTGGGGACTGAACTCGGCCTTGTGCATGCTAGGCAAGAGCTCTACCGCTGAGCTGCCCCCAGCTCCTTCCCCTAATTTCATAGAACTTTTATATCTCAGGTTGCCTGATTTTTTTTTACTTTCTTAGGCTAGAGTAGGCCTTCAATAAACATTTGTTCAATGATTATCCACATACCATACTCACTCCACACTGTGATAAGGAAAATTTAGATTACAGGAGGGTATTACAGGAAAGAAAGTGGGCCAGAAAACCTGCCACTTCGGGCAGGAAATAAACTAGACAATAAAGGTAGATGCTTTTTTGTTTTGTTTTGTTGTCTGAGACAGGGTCCCCCTACGCAGCTCAGGCTGGCCTTGAGCTCACCATGGAGCTCACATTGCCCTCAAACTCCCAGCAATCCTCCTGCCTCAGCCTTCCAAGCACTGGGATTACAAGCCTGCACCACTACACCCAGCTTTGAAGTCAATTCTTAAAAAGCCATACAAGTTAAGCAAATCTACAATTTGGAGAGAAAAAACTGAAGTGTGATGAGGGTGAACACAGCCCTGCATTTAACCTGCTAGTATCTAAGAGACATTGTTCTCAGCTCCTCTTCCACCTCCTTCCTGGGAAGCTCAACAATAGAATATCTTTGCAACCTGCCTCACCTCTGCACTCAGTGCCTTCTATGGCTGGGCTGCATGCCAGGGCTGCGGAGAGGACAGCAGCTGCTACGTCAGCTGCCCTCCGGTCGCTCTCTAGGCAGGCAGGCAGTGCCCGGTCTGTATCTCCTCCCTAGCGTCCGCCCTCCGGGGTGAGCTGACATTCACAACGCCCGCGTCTGAGAGCTCTCTTCTGCCACTTCACCACCTGGCCTATTTCCCAGATTCATAAGAAAATGTAACGAGAACATTTTAAGCAGACGGTTTTTTGATAAAAACAGCTTGACAGACTTACACAAATAGCTACTTTTTGAAAAACTGGAGCTGATAACTGTTTCAAATTCTCAAGACAGGCTTCAGCTGCTCTCACCATTCAAAATTAGTTTTCATATGTTATTTTTTCATTTATCTTAAACATTGCAGGAATATATTAGGAAGTATTTTGGGGAAATTTTATCAGCACCTAAGAAACCACTGAACAGAAAAATGAATCAGATGTTGATTCCTGGAAACATCTGCTACTTAGTAAAACATCTTCTCTGTCATAATTTCAGTATTTACTTAGAGTTCACAGTGACACTTGGGAGAAGGAAAACATTTTTACTAGGGATGGTGTTAAACAGCAAAGAAAGTATATTATTTGTAAATAGCAGCAGTTCAATCACCCCCTTCCTTTTTCCCTACAAAATAAGTCATTGCCACATCAAGTTTACAAGAATTATTTCATATGGTAACAGAATGCTCCTAAAAGATCCATGCTCCTAAAAGATATGCTCATAAGAGAATCATGAGATATTTATGAATATAGAACAGTAAGAGTCAGGGTTCCTGGGTGCAAGCAACAGAAACTAAATCCAGTGAAGGAAGAAGGGTCTTGCTGGAAGGGTATTATTGGCTCAGAATCCACAGGTGGTAAAGGACCAGGCTCAGAAAACAGACAAGAATCAGGGGCGGGGCTGGTGTAGGCCAGTGGTAGAGTGTGGTGCGTGCACAAGGCCCTGGGTTTGATCCTCAGCAATGCCAAAGGATCAAGGGAGCTTTGGGGGCTGTGCACACAGTTACTGTAATTACACATCTTTCCAACAAAGCCTCTTTTTGCTTGAGATGGCTACAGTCAATTTCTGTTGGTTTAGTCAAGAACTTCTGCTATTGTAAAAGATGTATAACTTGTGCTTCTTTCAAGAAAAGCCAGTCCCACTGTTTTCAGGGATTTTACTTAACTGTGATCTCTACACTCCCCACTCCCCACCTTCCCTCCTTATGTTCACGTCATCCCCCAAACAAGAGCTAGTTTTTCATACCCACCCTGTTCTCAAGCATCCTCACTTCTTGGAGTTCTGGTCTTCTTTCTCTGTCTGATAATCATGGCTATATCATGCTAGGCCTTTGTTATATGTCACTCATTGTAAACAGGTTCCTGAGTTGGTACAATTAGTCACTGATACCAAAGTTTATTCATTATTAGTCTGGCACTTCAAATGCTCTATTTTTTAAATTTTATTTTTATTTTTAAAAATGTTTATTTCAGTACTAGGGATTGAAACCAAGGCCTTTGCACAAAGCTATATCCCCAGCCCTTTTAAAATTTTTTGAATTTTGAGATAGGGTTTTAATCACTAAATCACTGAATCACTAAATTGTACAGGCGTGGCTCAAACTTGTAATCCTCCTGCCTCAGCCTCCAAGAGTGCTGAGATTACTGTTGTGCACCTCCACACTGGCTTCAAATGCTCTATTTCAGTTGTACATATGTCTCCATCATTTTCATGTGACAGTGAGTTCACTGAGGACTGTAGTACTTAATAGTTACCAAATTTTAAAAATTAAAAGAAGACCAGGCATTGGGTTTATTTCTCAGCATTTACAAGGTTCTGTCTCCTACTTTGTCTTTCTTTTTATTTCAACAGAACTGAGCCCTCCACAAACCAGTCCTACCCCACTCACAGAATGTTTGTTGTTTTTCAAGTTGTACTAGTCCTTCAGAAATCAAACTCCTTCATGACCCCTCGCAGTGTGTGCTATTTTTTACTTCTGCTAAGCTAATTATATTTCACTGGTGTGTAAGTTCTAAAAGAGTTCCTCTTCCAATAAAGGTAGACGAGGTAACTTATATGCACCCTCTGGCTGAGGAAAACTGGAACATTATTAAAAGCACATGCTTGACGTTATTGTGAACCATTCCCCAGTGGAGGATGACAAGGCTGAGGTGAGGAAGAACAAGTCCTAGAAAGACGAGACAAGCACTTGATTCTATTTTCCCCTGTGCCTAGGGTCCTAAAGAGGAGGGTTCAAAGTCAGGTACAGTGTGCATGCCTGTATACTCAGGCACTCAGGAGGCTGAGTTGGGAGGATCACGAGTTTAAGGCCAACCTGGGCTACATAGCAAGACCCAAGTGCCAAGTGGAGGATTTTTTTTTTTTTGTACCAGGAATCAAACTCAGGACCTTGCACTTGCCAGGCAGGTGCTTCTGCCACTGAGCTATATCCCTGGCCCAAGTGGGGGGTTATGTATTGAATTTAAGGCATCCACAGACTTGGATGGGAAAATTTTTCCATATTTTTACTAACTTCTAATCAAAATTTAGCATTTCCTTTATTTATGAATGTAAACAGAGTAGATTTTACAATATCTATAATTTTGTCAACAATCTAAAAATCTCAGACACATTCATATCAGGCTACCATTGCACTAGGTAGCCCACAATACCACTCATCCTCACTGCTGCCTTAAAAACAAGTAATTATTCCATCCTCTGATGGCTCTGAGGGCCTCTGCCAGTTCCAGAAAATGTGACTGACAGATGAGCACTTAAGTTACCCACTGAAGTTAAGTTCCTTGGTTTTCAAGTGACTCTTAAAACTTGGGAGTTCAAAAACTTGGGAGTTGGGGAGGCCTCTGGGTTAGAAAGACAAGTTCTAGCAAATTCCTGAGGCTCTGTTGGTACCTTGAGAACTAACCCTTGAAGTCACCCTTCCAGATCTCTAACCCAGCTTTAGATAATTGTACCCACCAGGGGGACTGCAGTGCACAGGCCATGCCAGAAGCACAAAGGTACAGAAATCCTCTCTGAGGGAAGATGACACCATTAAGGCCTCATGTCATCTCTGTCATGTTTTCAGATACACTATATACCTCTCCACTAGAGGGGAAAAAAAATTGTAACACAAGATAAGACAATGCAGGATGTGGATGTGCACCCCGAGGTCCCATGGGAGGCTGAGGCAGGAGGACTGCTGCAAATTCAAGTCCCGCCTGGGCTCTATAGTGAGTTCAAGGCCAGCATAAACTAAATAGGGAGACCATGTCTTAAAAAAACAAACAAAATAAACAGAAGATAAAGTGAAGTACAAAAATGAAGAGTTAGAACTGATAATGGAATAGACCCAAAGGGAATCCAGATAGTAAATTATTTTGGGGGAGCCAGGTGTGGTGGCACATGCCTGCAATTGCAGCACTCAGGAGGTGGAGGCAGGAGGATAGTTGTGACTTTGAGGCCAGCCTGGGCTACAAAGTGAACTCAAGGCCAGCCTGAACTGCAGAGTGAGACCCTGTCTCAAAAAGAAAAAAAAAAGTAAATTATTTTTTGTAATAACCACACTTTCTTAAACTAATACACATAATAATGAACTTAAGAATTCAGTAGATGGATTTCAGCAATCAGACACAAATGAAGAGAGAATTAATGAACTAGAAGATAGATCTGAAGACAAATGAAGTATAAAAGACAAAATGATAGAAAATGAGGAAAAGTACATCAAAGACAGCAGATAGTATGAAAAGGTCTAATGTCTGTGTAACTGGAATCCCAGAAGGAGCAAAGAAAGAAAGTAGAATGGAAGTGAATTTGAAAAGCTAATTATTGAGAATTTTCTAAAACTGATAATAGCTTCATAACTACAGGTTCAAGGAGACCTAAGAGCCCTTAGGACTGCTTTTTATATACATATAAAAGCAAACCTAGGACTCCTATATATATATATATATATATATATATATATATATATAAGCAAACCTAGACACTATATGTAGAACTTCCCAAACCCAAAGACCAAGGAGAAACATGCCTAAAACAACTACAGATAAAGGGCTATTTTCTAAAGAGTAAACAAGATTGAGAGCTTACTCTCAACAGAAAGAGTGGAAGCCAGAAGGAATGGAATGGTAAAACAACTGTCAAGCTAGAGTGATACACCCCACACACAATCTGCCCTTCGAAAACAAGCGTGAAGCCAGGTGTGGTGGTGCACATCTGTAATCCCAGCACTTAGGAGGCTGAGGCAGGAGAATTGCTTGCAAGTTCAAGGCCATCCTGGGTTACGTAGTAAGTCCAGGCCAGCCTGAACTACACAGCAAGACCTTGTCTCAAAAGAAGAAAAAACAAGGGGAGGGGGGTAAATTCAAATAAGATCTATGGACTGGTTAGTAGGTTGTTTTGTTTTGTGGTGCTAGGGATTGAACACATGGGAGGCAAATGTTCTACCACAGAGCCTCACCCCAGTAGTTCTGAATTAAAAACAAGTTCCTGGCTGACAATTCTGCCAGGGTTATGGGAGTTGCTATCAGCAGTGGAAGGTGGATGAGAGGGATAGGGGAGCTCTGTATTATTTTTACAACTCTTTTTTTAAGTCAGAACTTACCACACACATATTAAAAAGGTGACATAAAGATAATGTCAGAATGGAAAGCATCATAAGGGTTGGGACTTTGCCTCCTTCTTGTTCACGCTGTATTCCTCATTTCTAGAATACTAAACAAGTGTTTGTTGAATGAATAAATGCCCACTAACAATAGCATTTATTTAATACTTACTAAATCTTAGGTGGACTACTTTACATTCATTACTTCATTTAATCCTGCCAAAAAATCATGCAATATGGAATTTTGCATTTTATATAGCAGTTTCCCTAGTTTGGAGATGTGGCTAAGCAACCTGCTCATGATCACAAACAGGTGAGGGGTGCACGCTTAAGTAAGACACAAAAGTGCTACATTTTTAACCCCTCTGCACCAGAGCTTTGATTCACATAACAATGCCTCCTTTCACATCCTGCCCACTCTCCCAGGTCCTGCCAGTCAGTTCTTAATTACTTACCCTTATGTAATTAACAGCCTCTATTTTACCTCATGCTCCATTCTCAGTGCACTGGGCTACATGACCTAAATGTCATTGTAC
The DNA here is from genome assembly GCA_004027595.1 of Dinomys branickii. Lineage (NCBI taxonomy): Eukaryota > Metazoa > Chordata > Mammalia > Rodentia > Dinomyidae > Dinomys > Dinomys branickii. The sequence continues at coordinate 39,265 of PVLD010010699.1, read as the reverse complement.
AAGGTCTTATGTTATTCTTTAGTTGTTCATCAATAAGAATTATTTCTTCCACTAGATTGCATCGCCTTACAAATGACTGCACCTTATATTCCCACGACACAAACCACATTTGAAACTCTAACAATACTTAGCTGGGTGTGGTGGTGGCACGCCTGTCATCCCAGCACTTGAGAGGCTGAGGCAGGAGGATAACTGTGAGTTCAAGGCCAGCCTGGGCTACAAAATGAGCTCAAGACCAGCCTGAATTGCACAGCAAAACTTGTTTTAAAAAGACAGAAACAAACCCAATGCTTAGTATTTGCTAAAGGGATGAAGAAAACATTTAGTTGGAAAAGACATGCAAGGGATAGTGTGTCTGTATGTTCCCATGATGGGGCCTCATGGTTTAAAACTCTAAACATCAAATTTCAGTGGTGCAAGCACCTGCCTGGCAAGTGTGCGGTTGTCAGTTCAAGTCCCGGTACCCAAACAAAACAAAACATCAAACTTGACTGAGAAGTACACTACCTTGAGAAGGCGCTTCTTACAGCAAACTTTCCGTGGTCCCCTTTACTTTCGGGCTGGCTGGTGGATATTCAGAGCAATGTGGACACAGGGGTACATTGTCTTGGTCCCTGTCCCCCAAGGGCACATGGACTGCACGGGCAGTGAAGTATGAGAGTGCGGAGATAAACAGCTACACCCACACATGTGAGCTGCTGCCTGTGTGGTGTAAATGTGCTGTTCCTGTGTAGAGCTGCCTGGGCAACATTCTCTCTTCAGGCTGTGGTTTCTCAGTATATTCCAACTGCTCCAAGGCTGGAGCTGGGCTCCCCGAGCACAGATAAACAGCTTCCTGCCGCAAGCTGCCAGCGCGAGGAGCGATGACCTCAGCAGAGAAGGCCTGCTTTTCATTACCTCGCATACATCACCATGCCGCGAGAGCAGAGAGCGAGACAGAGACAGCTGGGTGGACTTGGGAGTCGGCTCCCCTGTTACACCTTGGCTGTTTCATCTTAGGAGGCAGCAGAAAGAGGAAAGAGACAGGCAGTTGGCGCATGCTACAGTGGAAGGGAAAAGGCAGAGAAGCTTTGTTGGGCCATTCTCTGAATGAATTAAATGAGGGGCGAAGTGGCCAACATGAAATAGCCATTAGACATGCTGGAAATCATCAAGTGCTTAATCTCCAAAAAGAGTACACAAAACACAGGGTAGGCAAGAAGTACTATAGAAAACAAGAGAGAGAGGCCAAGACTGTAGCTCCGTGGCACAGTGCCTGCCTGGCAAGCATGAGGTCCTGAGTTCGACTCCTAGTACCAAAAGAAAAAAAAAAAAAGAAAAGAGAATTTGAAAAGTCCTCAAGAGCTTCAACTCTATAAAGAGGAAGAACGGGAAGACAATCACTTTCTAAGAGCTCCACAGTAAGGGAACCAAAGCTCCCAGAGCACTGAAGCTAAGAGAGACCCTCACACAAAGGAAATGAATCATGGAGGGCCAGATATAACTTTACACATGCCCTCTCACTCCATTTGCCTAAATCCTGCAAGAGAGGTATTACTGCCCCTGGTAACGACCTAGGCCTGGGAAAGTATTACTCAAGGACTTTAACAAAGGTATTTATTGTTACTTTATCTAATGACAAGATGACTTAAGGCCACTTCTGCATCACCTAGGAGACAATGCTCTACACAAAGTGCTCCCATCGGAGTACACAGCAACCCTAGAACCCACCTGTCCTAAAGTAAACGTGCACACTTCTATTGGTTTTGGATGGGACAGTTTCCTCTGTGCTAGTTAGCATGGAGTCTGACAGCTGAAGCAGGAACCCCAGTTCTGCCTTCAGACAGGAAACTGATGGACTCTGACCCCTTTGAAGGATACCAAGGAACACCGTGGGGTGGGGAGGCTGCTGGCTGTGAAATGCACCTGCCACGGGCCTGGGAGCCAGGAGACAAACACCTCTGTGCATCGTCATACCAGAGGGAACTTTCATTCAAACTTCACTTCACTTTTCTCAAAGAAGAACTTTCATACGGCTGCCAAAATCCTAGCTGTCCTTCCTCCCTCCCCTCCGTCCCTTTCACCCTGTACCAGTTCGTTAAAGACCTTCTGGTTAAGGTGCCAGATTGTGTCATTCTTTCCTGCTCTTGTGCCAGGCCTGTCCTGCCAGCACCACAGATCTTCTCAAGTGCGGAGCAAATCATGGAAGAAATTAAAAGCACAGAGGAATTTAAATCGCTTCACTGTTGATGAGGTCAAGCTTCTCACCTTCGGATGAGCTATTTTACATTACTAATAGAGCAATAGATTTGTTCATTCAGATTCGTGTCTGTCTATCTGGTCACCAGAGTGTGCTCAGGGAATTATGGGAATTATCAGAGTGGTGGTGGAGAAGGACTATCGGGGGTTGGATCAAGTAAAAATCCTTTATATTATTTATATAGAGAAATAAATCAAGTTATTTCCCTACAGGGAGACATTTTAGTGTGAAGAATTAAACCCAAGTTTTATATTAGCTATTGCAAAAGCAGCTCCCATGAAAACAGGAATATTATTACTGGGTCTTGAAAACTCTTTGGCCAAGGATGGTATTTGTTCATTTCCTCTTACTGGATGGTTTCACTAACTTAGAGAAAGTAGGGGAGGGGAAGCAGGGTCTTCCTTGACAGGGAGAAGCCTGGCCCAATTATTGCTTCCCTAACCTCTGGCTCAGGCTTCTGAATGAAGCAGGGGGACAGCGGGCTGTGAAACTGCTTCCTCGGTGACCAGGTCCAGCACCGCTGGATGGTTTCCTGTGAGTATAAGGCGAAGGGAAGGGAGGAGCAAGATGCAAAGAGGCAGTTCCCCCGATGCTCGAGGATTCTGGATTTTTCAGTTTCAGAACAGATCTTGCTGACTCTTAATGTACGTCACTGCTGTGGCTCCTGGGGCCCTTTGGCTACCGCACACCTCTGCTTATATAAAAAAAAGGCTCAGAATCCCCTATAGATTTGACAAATGATAGCTTAACTGAAGCATCCAGGCCAGTGACAGAGAGGATGGGTTGTTTTAACTGAAGGCAAAATCTATTCCTGGCAATTCTCTGAGTCTGTGAGAATCCAGATGCTGACAATGAGAAATGGATAATTTTCTGTTACAATGTGTCAACTCCAGCTAAGAACTGAACAGATGGAAAAAAGGCAGGAGGGGGCTGGCTGCAGGGAGATGCACTGGCCCTTTTGAAGAAGACTGTAATAGGATTAGTCACCATTACTAAACCACCCCACATTCTGGCTCAATTTAACAACAATAAGTAGGCAAAGCATGGAGCAGAAGTGGCTCGGAGGAGCCTCCAGCCCACCCCCGCTCACAGCCGTAAGCCTGGAACTCAGCAGAGCCCTGGGTTGTCGGATGTGCTTCTCCTTGCCCCAGTTCTCTGCTCCTCCCTTGCTATGGACACAAGAAGAACCCAAAACATTACTTAAGTGCTAGATGGCAGATAACTCTAAAAATATCCGCCAGCATAAAAACTCAAAGGCTGCACCTGATCGCTGCAGATTAGTGGGCCGACCTTCACAGGGCTCAGAGAACCTGTTTAAAAAAATGACAGTCCACACTTTACAATCGTAGGTGTCTCCCCTGGAGTTCTATTTTAAGTGATTTAGGAACATGCACTACTAGAATCTCCTCTTTCTCTCCAACAGTGAACTAATGAAGTTCACATTTCATGGATTTATCTAATCAAAACAATAAGAAGGTTCTCAAAAAGTTTGCCATTTCTAAATTGAATTTGACGATCACTGTCTCCGAATGAAATTAACATTCCTTTTCTAAAACCTGACAAAGATTCCACCTCCACATTCATACCCAGGACAGATAATGCGTCATGCTATGACTGCTGCATGACTTGCACTTCTCAGACAGGGGCAGCGGGTGGAGCGCCAGCCACCTGTGAAGCGGCTCTCTAGGAACCCAGCAGCAACATCGAATTATCTTTTCAGGGTAAGGACAGCAAGGTGCTCACGGTGGGCAAGGAGCTGAGTCACCCTGTGAGCTGAGTTACTGATTCTCTGATAGAAGCAGCCCCCAGGTAGCGCCAAGAGGCCCCTGGCCAGCCTCTAGATCAGCTGTCGTGGTTGTTTCCTTGTTAACTTGTCACTCCTTGTGTAACCTTGAGAGCGTTACTTTTCTGTGCCTGAGCGTCCGGATTTGTAAAATAAGAGTAATGCTGATACCCCACCCCCAGGGTTGTGAGGAATGAGATAATATACGCTTGAAACAGTGCCAGGCACAGTGTTGATCACCTATCATTGCTCTCATCATCATCACGCGCACTCACACTCAACTTCATCTATGAATTGCCTAGACTGGGCTTGAACTTGGGATCTTCCCGCCTCAGCCTCCCAGAGAGCTAGGGTTGCAAGCAGACACATAGCTCAGTTTGCTTTTATCTAGGTCATGGGATGGGAATGTCCCTCAGTGGTACAGCACTTGCTTAACATGTGTGAGGGCCTGGGTTCAATCCTTAGCACTGAAAAAACAATCAAAAACATTCACTTGGTCATAAGAAGGCATGAGCTCTCCTGGCTCATGGTGCAAGGCCACAGAGTGTCATTTTTCCTGCATTAGTACGTGGAGGTCAAGCTGCTGACACCACAGGGCTGGAGCTATCAATTTAGCCTGTGCGGAACGGCTCACAACTCTGATAGCAATGCTCAGATTTCCTCTTGTTTTTCTCTCATCATTATTTTCCAGTGTCTTAAAAAGCCACAGTTCTCGTTTTGTCCTCACCACAAGAACCTGGTCACTCTCCGCTGTGGTCTCTAAGTCAAAGCTCCTCTGGCTTCGTTTTCTTCCCCATGTTTCCTCACAGGGACTGACTCGGTCTAGCCTTCAGGCAGCGACTCTAAATCTGAATCCCTTTTACTGCCCCTGGTGGAGGAAGACAGGGCTCCGGTGAGGTGACACACAGCATAGAGGAGAGTCCCCAGGGTTTAGTGTCCTCCTGCCAAGAGTGTCTGGAGGAATGTGATCCACAGAGCCCACAGCTCGCAGGCACACTCGGTACCGCTTGGACAACCGGTCTCACTTTCACCCAGATTTGCTGGAACAATCGCAACCTTGTTTGAAAACACGACCAACCAAGGGCTGACGGCACAGGTGAGAGGGCGGCAGCCGGGAGAAGAAAGTCAGCAAGAAAGCCTCAAAGGCCAGGCCTGGGGGCACTGCTGTCACTGTGCTGGTACATTGCGCATCACCGAACACATGAGGAGGTGTGGACTCCAAACTGCGGCAAGTGGACAGTCAACTTTTTTTTTTAAAAATCACACTTCCTGCTGTCTAGAGATGGCTCCAATTGTACCCACAAAATGCTAATGCTAAACATGTAAATGGCAATGGACCAAGTCACCAGACAAGATTAAGTGATGAGCTTGCAGAGCAGTGCGCAGGGAGGGAGAGTCTGAGAAATGTGGAAGGCGAGACTTCTAGATAGGCTCAGGACAGGCCTCCAGTATTAGGCAGTAAAGAGACTCCAGAGGGAGCAGTGGACTGTGCAGTACTGCGGACAAGACTTGATGCCTGATTCCGACCCTTCCCAGCTCCTGAACTTGAGAAAGCTCTTTGCTCAGTTTCCACATCAGTAACAGAGATAACTATAGGACTTAGATCTCACCTATTTTTTTTTTTTTTAGCAGTACTGGGGATCGAACTCAGGACCCTGCGCTTGCTAGGCAGGTGCTTATTCCACTGAGCTATATCCCCAGCCCTAGGACTTAGATCTCAAAGAATTACAGTGAATGGGATGTAGTATGAGTTTAATGAAAAGTGCCCATTGTATTAATTATTATTAGCATTTAAAGTTTTATTTAACCCATTTCATAGATGAGGCAACTGAGGTCCAGATTTCAAAATCTGGCCCACGGTTAAAGAATGAGGTCCTCTAAAAACCAAGAGCTCATCTTCCTCCTCTTTACATTTTATCGTGCTTCTCCTATGAATCTATATAAATGGGAGGCCAGGAAGAAGAGGACTTTGACTAGATAAATCAGAGTCACAATCAGTACAATCAGAAGCTTCTATCATTCAGGCCTCCTTGTCTATGAAATGCCATTCCTACTACTTTCCCGTTCTGTCATACAGCTATACCTTTCAAATCTTTTTAAAAAGTGGCTTTTTTTAGCTTTGATGCTGGTTTAAGTTTCCATTCTCAAAATCCCTTACTTTGGGTCAATCTGATACTTAAGAGTTATAGAGGCATCAGGTACGTGCCACTCACATACATTATGTAATTTTACTTTCCTGGGAATGAGAAAGAACTCACTTGGCAACTAGATTTCTATCAGTGCTGTGAAAAATCACAGGGTTTTTTGCCAGCAGTGTATCAGGGATGAGAAGCTATGTACCGTCAATGGCCCTGTCAACAGTTACAAGCCTCTGAGAGTTCTCCCGAGCTCAGGATCAGTTACATGGACTACTGGGTTTGCTTTTGGAGCATGAGGCACATGTGTACAGCTTCTTAGAGGGCAGAATATAGAGCTTTAACCAAAAATCAACAGTTGGGGGGAAATGAAGAAAATATTCCTTATAATAATATTAAGAATAAGACTAAGTGGTATGGGATAGACTAAAATACAGACACAGCTACAGATTCAAGAAGTACCTACCTAAGATATTATCTGCTAAACATCCTGCCAAACGCTGCAAAAACAAAGATGAAGAAGAAATGAGGCCTACAACCGAGGAACCGGTATGACTCAGAAGAGACTTATAATGGGGCGGGGTAAGATGAAAGCAAGCCAGGAAGAAGCACTGCCCCCCCACCAGGGTCCTGTCTCACTTGGCCAGGAGCCCCCAGGGCACTGGGACAGATTAGCGGCCTAGAACCTTGAGCCCCAGGCTTGTCGCTCTGTGGAAGCAAAGTGATCCAGGTCAGACTTCAATCTGCCCACCTGGCTTGCTTCGGCCCCCCCACCCCCAGGTCAGGTACAACTCCTGTCCAAGGGGGGGAGGAGGGGCCAGCCATCCTCCCAGAAAGCTTGTTTTCCCTGAGAATTTAAAATCCCAATTCCTAAGAAACCTGGATTTTAATTACAAGGACTCTAGCTCGACAACAAAAGCGCTGGGGAGGAGAGTGAAGTATTCCTGACAGCGACCCAAGCTGAGGCCATTAGAGTAGCTGTCTCATCTCCAAAGAGCCTCCGGAGACTGAGGGGCGGGGTCTGTGTTCGAGGAAGATGGACTTTACTTCATGACTCATCTTAAGAGGAAGCCTGTGACAGGCTACTTTTCTTAGAATGTTCCCAATAAACCAGGAAAAAGGGAAAGAGAATCCAAGTACGTAACGGTATATTGGTAATAAAAATCATGCTTTCAGCCAAGCACGGGAGCACATGCCTGTAATCTTGGCACTCTGGGAGGCTGCGGCAAGAGGGTTGCAAGTTCAAGCCCAGTTTGGGGAACTCGGGGACTGTCTCAAAATAAACAATAGAAAGTGTTATAGGCAGCTGAGTTAGACAAAAATATTATAGGCAGTCAGATAGGGCTGTGCCCTGGAAGGAGCCAGCACAAAAGATAAGACACCTGTGGGCCAGACCTCAAGACAAGGGGGGCTAAACAGGTGCAGCCACATACATCAAAAACTGATAAATAAGTAACAACCACCTTCAAAGAGCCAGAAAGTCACTGGCCTGACCTCCCACAGAAAAAGCCCAGCTCTGCATTCATGCCCGCTTGCTACGTGACTCGCTTCCCCATTTGATCTCAGTCCACTCAGTTTTACCTGGACAATTATACCTGTAATCTTATTGGTGGACCATAGTGTTGTCCATTTCCCCTACCTTGGACCTGCCTCACCTCATGGTTTTTCCCTATAAAGTCCCTGGAAAAGACAGAGTCAGGGGTAACCACTTGGGCCCCCCTTCTGCCCCTCTCTTGGACAGAAGCTTTCTTTCTCTCAATAAATATATTCTGCTCTTAACCTCCATTGTTCCTAAAATTCATTCTTCAGTTTTAGAGAACACGAACTTGTCCGATATCAGTCAGGTTGGGATATTTATTTTCCTGTATCAAAAGGGCCAGGGATGTGGCCAGTGCAAAGGCCCTGGGTTCAAGCCCCAACACCACAAAAAGTAAAAAATAAAATAATAGTAATAATGATAATGCTGTCAGCATTTCATGAAGACAGAAGTGCTTAAAGGGATTATCTCATTCAGCCTAACACAGATCTGTGAGACTGTCAAAGTAGTAACAGTTTTGACTTTTATACACCCCAGGTATACTTTACTTGACCCTTCAAAAACACAATCTAAGCACTGGCATGGCAGTACACACCTATAATCTCAGTACTCGGGAAGTTGAGGCAGGAAGATCCTAAATTTGAGGATGGCGTATGAACTTAGCAAGATTCTGTCTCAAAAGTAAAATAAAAAAGAGCCAGAGGAGTAGCTGGGAGGTTGCTTAGCATACACAAGGCCCTGGGTGCTATGATGTAACAGCAACCCAAGACAGTCATTAGAAATATTCTTAAATCGTTCAGTAATTGGTACAACATCCTATAGCAAGAAAACTGCAATAGAACATCATTCTAAACTCCACAAGAAAAGCCAGCCATGTAAAACAGACTAAATGATCACCAACTAAGGAGACCTGAGTGATTACTCTGAGTAAAGGAGAAAGTTAAAAATTATAATCAGGCTGAGCGTGGTGGCGCACAGCTGTAATCCCAGCATTTGGGAGGCTGAGGCAGGAGGATTGCTATGAGCTCCTGGCCAGCCTGAGACCTACAGTGAACTCAAGCCTAGCCTGAACTACATAGCAAGATACTGTCTCAAAACAGAAGAATATATATATTTATATATGGACATAGACACAGATCTAGTCGATGAAACAAGAGTTGTTAAGATCCTACAGACAAATGTCACTGGGTACAACCAGCTGCACCAAAGGTGTGTTTCACACATGCTGGTACATTCATTGCCTCCGTGGGATCACTGTTCCGACGGAGTCTTCCTGTAGCCCCACCCACTTCAACAAAGTGCCCGGCACTTACTATTCCGTGAAGAACCTGGCGACGCCATACTGGCTAATGTCCTCCCTGTTCTCCAGCAGCTGGTACACGGCGTCCTCCATGTACGTGAGCACATGGCGCTGAGCTGCAGACAAAGCAAGCAAGGGAGAGAGATTAACGAACAAGGCACTGGGGGATGTAGCTCAGCGGCGCAGCGCCTGCCTGGCGAAGTCAAGGAGTTTGATTCCCAATGAAAAAAAAAGATCAAGACTCAAGGCTCTCCCAGTCCCGGCAGGAGGCCGTGGAAGTCGCTGAAGGCATCAGCTGTGACTTTGCGAGCGGAGCGGGACAGGTGGACAACCCTGCTGGCCCTGACTGAGCTCCAGCATCGCTGCCAGAACGCAGACGCAGATGCCACTCCACCGCCGCGCCACCTGCTGCTGGGGGCAGCACCGCTGAGTACTGTTTCAGGGTGGACTGGGTCCCAGAGCAACTTCTGAGATGCACCTGGAAGTTCTTGCTTTCTCCCTCCCACCATCTCTCCCACGCCACGAGTCCGGAAGTGCACTCCAGGGACTTGATGCTTCTTCCATGCCTGAAGCTTGCACAGTCTAACCACGAACAAGTTTCCGTTCCTTCACCTAAAAAGTTACTCAAAAAACTTTAAGGACCGTGAAAATTTCAGGACCCTTGTATGTGTAAGTTATTAACCTTGATAAATAACATGAACATGGAAGCCAGGTGTGGCGTTACACCTGTAATCCCAGCACTCAGGAGGCTGAGACAAGAAGATCACGGAGAGTTTGAAGCCAGTCTGGGCTACATAGCTGAGATACTGTCTCAAAAACAAAAACAAACAAACATAAAAAAAAAAAGGGCAGGGGGGATACAGCTCAGTGGCATAGTGCCTGCGTGGCAAGTGCAAGGTCCTGAGTTTGATTCCCAGTACAAAAGAAAAACAAGAGTATGGAATCTGGATAGCTTGATTTATTAGATATCATGGTTTTTGGTGTTTGTGGTAACTGAGAAATATGTGGATTAATCATGGGATTGTGACAGAATTTATTTGAGCTGGGTTTGACACATGCTCTGTTTTCCACAATTTTTTGTTGGTTTTTTTTTTTTTTTTTGCGGTACTGGGGATCGAACTCAGGACCTTGCACTTGCCAGGCAGGTGCCTATTCCACTGAGTTATATCCCCAGCCCTGTTTTCCACAGTTTAATCTTGAATTGTCAGTCTATACCTTTTTCTTCTTTACCAGCATGCAAAGCAGTACAGTTTAACTCTACTTCTCTAAGTCTGGCTCCTTGCTGGGAATCATACTGGATGCCCTATTAAAATACAGACTTGGAGGCTGGGATGGAGCTCACGGCCAGAACGCTTGCTTAGTTCAGTATGTGAGGCCCTGGGTTTGAGCATCGGCAACACACACACACACACACACACACACACACACACACACGCGCGCGCGCGCGCACACACACACACACACACACACACACAGAGGAAGATACATGGTCTGGCCATCTCAGACTTCAGTGATCTTAAATTTCTAACTAGAGCCCCAGTAAGTTTTAATAAGTACCCTTGGTGCCTTTCATGTACACTGAAGTTTATGATTCACTGGTTAAGAACTTGGACTCTGGAATCCAGGGAGGCCCCAGTTCAACTCTCAGTCCCATCATTTCCTGGTATGTGACCTTGAGGCAAATTCTCCCCAAGTCTATTTCCTCTTTATGAATCTGGGCAATGACCCCACCCTGACTACTATGTAGGATTGTAAGAATTAAATCAAGTAATGCACCTAAAACACTACAGAGCCTGGTACATGGCACAGGCTTGATAAATTTTCTTAAAAGCTTATCAGAGCGGGATGTGGTGGCGCAAGCCTATAATCCCAGCACTCAGGAGGCTGAGGCAGGAGGATTGTTGTGAGTTCAAGACTAACCTGGGCTACAAAGTGAGTTCAAGGCCAGCCTGAACTACATAGTGACATCCTGTCTCAAAAGAGGCAAAAAATAAAGCTTATCAGAGAAGCAAGGTATAATGGCACACATCTGTAATCCCATCATGAGGCTGAGGCAGAAGGATCACTATGAGTTCCAGGCCAGCCTGGGATAGAGTTCAAGGTCAGCCAGAGCTATATACCAAGACCCTGTCTCAAGTCTCCCCCCCCGAAAAAACTATCAGCAGTGTGCAGTAGTGCACACCTATAAAAGCACAGATACGAGGCCAGGGATATAGCTCAGTGGCACAGAGCCTGCCTAGCAAGTACTAGGTCCAGAGTTCAATTCCTGGTACCAGGAAAAAAAAATAGTACAGATACCCAAGAGGCTAAGGAAGGCCCGAAAGTTTAACACCCTGTCTCATGGGGGAAAAAAAAAACATGTCAGAAAGTGTTCTTAGGGTTCCTCCTCTTCTCTGAATTCTATCTTTAGATGTGACAATGGCAACCTGGAACACTTTGCATAAAAGCTTCCAATTCTCATGTTCTCATTTACCATCCAAAATTTCAGAAAAATACTTTCTTCTGGAGTGGTGAGGCCCCAAACCCAAAAGCCAAAATAAGCTGCCAAGAAGCAATTCCATGAAGTTAATGCCAAGGTGGACGCTTGCCTTTTTTAGTTTGATCCCTCAGGAAAATATGGAGCCTTTCCCTGGATTTTATAAGGATGGATACGTAGAGAATGCTAGATATTTAGGAGAATAGATACATACAGAAAACTATTCCTGAATTCCTGGCTGACTGAAGTTCCTAAAACAAGTAAGTTAATATGCCAAGCTGAGCTCAAGTGAGTCTTCAGTTTGACAGCATGGACTTTGGTGACAGAGGGTCTGAAGGCCAGCAGAGTGACTTGTTTATATTCCACAACAGGCTCTATCCTTGAGGGCGTCCCAAAGCTGACAACTTTCAACCCCTGCAAACCCTTGCTGCGCACCCCAAGATGTGAAAACACAACAGTGCTTCAACCAACACAGTTCAGTACAGTGGAAAACTATTTAAGAAACGACCCAAACTGGGAACAGTATCTCTTTGTGGTAGGGGGTGTATGTTTCACGGCTGCAAGATCCTGGGTTCCTTCCCTCCCGAAAAGAAAGACATGGCCAAAACTGAAGCACAAAGTACATGCCTATTTCTGGTATTGTTTTTAAAATAGCAATCATTATAACCAATATATATCAAGGGAAGAAAAATGGCCAGATCCAACATTAAAATCAGATATATTTTCACCTCTGTATTTCCTTCCCTTTCTTCTAACCACTTACCTTGGTCTCACAAAAAGATGCCTTCCTTGGGCTATCTGGCTTTTTATGATTTACATCTACCTAAGGCTAGTACAGCAGGCTTTTTTTTTTCTCTTTTTCTTTTTGATGGTACAAATGAAAGAGCTCTACTCAGAAGCAAATCCTGCTGCTTCTCCTCCCTAGCTCCAGGGACTAAAAGTCAGTGTGAGAGCCCTTTACACAGGAAATGCTTCCAGAGCGGTTGGAATCAAAGTACTTTGTCATCCTAGATAAAAAGAAAGAAGAAAAGAGAGAGGAATTTTTTTGAAAATAGACTTTACACTAAAAAGGAGAAAAAATACAAAAAAAAAAGGACCATACCTGTTTGACATTTATGTGCCATAAGATATTTAGTTAATATCACAAATAGTAAGTTACCAGTTTTGAGCCCCTGCGCAACTTAATGTGTCAGATAATGTGCTAATTTTTTGCACATTTTAATCTTCACAACAACCCTATGGCAAGTATTTGTATCCATTTTACAAATTGGAGAAAATGACACTTAAGAATTAAAGTAATTTGCTCAAGATGACACAGGTATTAGAGAGGCAGAGCTGGCCATGGTGATGCAGCCCTGTGATCCCAGCTCCTGGAAAGCTGAGGCAAGCAGATCACCAGGAGTTTGAGGCCAGCCTGGGGTACACGAGACACCGTCTCAACAAAACCAAAAAAATAGAGGTCAGGATTCGAACCAAGGTTTGTCTGATACCAAGAATCCATGCTCTTATCATAATACCTCATCATTAACATTTACTTCCGGAGGTCAAATGATCTTAATGGGCTGGGGATATAGCTCAGTGGCATAAGCGCCTGCCTGGCAAGCGCAAGGTCCTGAGTTTGATCCCCAGTACTGAAAAAAAAAAAAAAAAAGATCTTTATTCTGCGCGGAGCCCAGAGGGTGTATGTTAATAGGAAAATCAACTCTGAACGAGGCGTAGGAGAGATGGAGGGGTCCACCTGTGCCTGAATGTGCGCGTGCCCGTGGCCGAGCGCGCATGTGTGCACGCCCTTCTGTCCTGCCGACACCTGCATACTGATCAGCCTTTGGGTGAAGTTCCAACTTGTCCCCAGATTTCAAAGTTTCTTACAAAGAACCACCCCTGCACAAAGTATGCACCCCACCCCTCCGCGGCTCGCGGAGCGCAAGGAGCCAAGCCTGGTGCTCTCAGCCACGGCCGAGAAGGGCAGGGCAGAGGGTAGGCAGGGCAGGGTTAGGCGCCAGCAGCCAGCGCCGAGCTCCAGGCTGCTCCTGTGGCTCCTTCGCCTGCAGCTCTTATCAGCGCTGCGCCCCTGTGGTTAGGCGCACCACCCAGCCCTGGAAAATCCTCAGTGTATCAAACCTAATGAGGGAAGTTCAAAGCCCTTGCCTGGCAATAAAACATGGAGAGCGTCGTTTTATATTATTTTTTTTCAATGCAAAGGAATAGGCTTTAATTTATGTGAATGATTAAAGAATTAAAGCAGCACACCTGCACCCCTCGAGGGCAGAGATAGCTGTGCGATATTTCTGGCCTCCTGGAAGAGGAAAAACACTCTGAACTCGATTTTCCTATTCTGCTGTGCTGTGACTCTTCCACCACGTGCCAGTGAGGCCCTGCTGTCCTGAGTCCACACTGAACCTGATGGCACGGGTCTTGCTTAGGTAGTGCCACTGTCAGCAACACCTGATGGCACGGGTCTTGCTTAGGTAGTGCCACTGTCAGCAACAAGTGATTATAACTTCCGCATGCCACACTGAAAAGCCCAGGGAAGCGTCAGGAAGTGCTGCATGAGTTGCACAGGAACCAGACAGGTGGGGGCAGACACACATCAAAAACTTCTGGGTTCTGCTGACTCACTCTGTGCTGGTCATTCTAGGGCTTTGTACCACTCTGCTTTCTCTATTCTGTTTTGTTTTGAGGCCGGGTCTCCCTATGTGGTTCAGGCTGGCCTTGAACTCACTATGTAGACCAGGCTGGCCTCAAACTTGTAGCAATCCTACTACTTGGACCTCCCAAGTGCTGGTATTACAACTGCATGCCACCAGGCCATTCCTGCTTTAAAATGGGTATAATACTAAGAATGTGTCTGACAATAAACTACATTTAGAAAACATTATATATATATAAATATATATTTATATGGTAATATATTACTAATTATACTATTATTACTTTTTTTTTTTTTTTTGGTCTTTTTGAGACAGGGTCTCGCTATGCAGTTCAAAGTGGCCTTGAGTTCACTTTGTAGCCCAGGCTGGCCTTGAATTAACAATCCTCCTGCCTCAGCCTCCCAAATGCTGGGATTACAGGCCTGCACCACCACACCCGGCCCTATATTATTATTGCTACATAGTACATTGTGTAGTATTCCTTACATATCGCTGAGGATTTTAAAAGCAGAGCAATTTGCTGCAGTTGTTAACCATGTGGGCTCCACAGGCATCACGACCTCTCCGTGATTCCCAGCTCTGACACTTACTGCATGACTTTATGCAGGTTACCTATTCTCTCTGCTCTTTCTGTAAAATTCAGGCACCAAGTGCACCAAGACTGTAGTAAGGATGAAATAAAATAATCTCTATAATAATTTTAGCATAGTTCTTGGGATATAATAAGTGTTCAATAAATATTAGCTCCCTTTACACTCAAAGTTCTGTTCATCAAACCAAGAATTCGGGCCAGGGATGTAGCTCAGTGGCCCAGTGCCTGCCTGGCAAGCACCAGGTCTTGAGTTCCGATTCCCGGTACCAAAACAACAACAAGAATATGTACAAATTATATTCAAGGGTCTGGAGCTATATAAAAATCTTACACCTATAATAGTATATATAATCCTATACTCATGTTAGCTACAGCTTTTAAACTTGTGGGAAGCATTCACTTATTAACTGCTAATTACTCAAGAGGCTCTAATTTATATGGGGAAAGTCCAAAACAATTTCGCTTTACTTTCTTCCCAAGCATAAATACCATCAAAGTGCTAGCTACTTATTTTGTAATTAAATGATAAGTTCGAAAAGTTTTGCTAGAGGGGTCCAGAACTTCCACCTACAACATCAGTTATACCACTTAAAATTTTAATTATTAGTTCATATAGATACTAGAATAAACAAGTTTCAGTGGGAAAATATTCATGAATCACTGTGAAACACAAGGGAAATGAGAGTAAGTGAAAGCAGAGACTATTCATATATTCAATTTACTTTCCTTTTAAATTAAAAAAAAAAACAAAACTAATTTTTTCCTGTCTCACCAGAGTCCTTTGAGACACATTTCAGTCTTTGAGGCCACTTGGGATTCAGATGCTGCCTGGCACAAATAAATGTTTGTTGAATTAAATTCAAACTGTTGTGTAAAAAAGTAAGCCTGCTAACCAACGAACCTGTTGTGGAAACTGCTAAGAGATTTCAAGTTCACTGTCGTTTAGAAATCACTAATGTGACACAGTATTTGACCTTGAGAGGAACCAATAGGCAGCTCAGTGACTTAACTCTGACCGAGACCACTACCATTCACTACTGACATCTCCATCCTGCTGGTACATCCTGGTCGGAGGGTGCAGTGTGCTGTGGTGAAACATTTTATCGCCATGAACACCATCTTTGATCTTAGACCACACTCAGACCAATTTCCCTTGATCAAAGAGGTACAGGAAGTGCACACTTAATTCTTAAACAACCCAGTAAAGTATGTATTTGCTTTTTTTGAGGCTTAGAGAGGTTAAGGAAGGTGCCTGAAATCTAAATTAAGGAGCTAGGATTCAAACTTAGACTTCACTCCATACCCAGTGCCTTCCACTGGACCTTACCACCTCTAACGCCAGAAATGAAAGCAAAACAAGAAAAATCCCAAAGCCTATTAATACTAGAAAAACGCCTTAATTGGTAAATCAGACAAACTCAGACCTTTGAATTTAACAAACATTTATTTCTAATTACACAGGTAATTATGTGCAAAGGTTCAAATGATACAGAAAAGGCTAAAGACCAATTCCAGTTCCCACGGTAACAACACCAGCTGGATATGGTGGCTCACACCGGATATGGTGGCTCAACACTCACAGAAGCAGAGGCAGAAGGACTGTCAAGTCCCAGCCCAGTCTGGGCAACTTAGTTATTTACCAAGGTTCTCTCTCAAAATAAAAATAAAATTTAAAAAACATAGCTAGGGATGTAGCTCAGCACAAAGATAATGAGATTCTGAGTTCAATACAAGTACTGTCAAAAGAAAAAAGTGTGTGTGGGGAGATAACATCAGTTTGAGATGCATACTTTGAAAATATAGTTTGTGAGCTTATTTTTTTTTTAAGTTTTACGTTGTTTTTTAAGTAAATGACATATTCTTTTCTTTAGCTTGTTTTATTTCAATGAGTGTCTGGAGGGCTTTCATAAAACAATATGGAAGTAACTTACATTTGACATTTACCCAAGGTAAAGGTAAGTATTTCCCCCACTAAAAAATATTTAGATTGTTCCCATGTTTTTGCTTTTGTTGTTTTGTTGAGACAGGGCCTTGCTATGCACTTTAGCCTGGCCTTATTATCTATCCTTGTTCCTAGGTTTTGACTGTAACGGATGGTGCAGTGTCGAACTTTTTGTGTGTGGGGATCTAACTCAGGGCCCCACATGCTAGGCAAGCGCTCTAGCAGGAAGCCGCCCGCTGCCTTACTGAATACTCATGAGCATCTTTCCCCAGGTAAATGTGTTTTGAAGGTAGGTACCTCAAGATGGAAAAAAGAAAAGAAAAGAAAAGAAAAAAAGGGCCAGGGATATAGCTTAGCAGCACAAGTGCCTGCCTGGCAAGCACAAGGTCCTGAGTTCAATTCCCAGTACCAAAAAAAAAAAAAAAAAGGTAGGTCCCTAGAGGTGGAATCGGCATGTCACATACAGGGGGCACATGTTTTCATCTTTACTGGACTGGACAACTACTCTTACAAAATGTTTTTTCCAAATTAAACTCCTACTCAACATAGGAATATTTGTTTCCATATTCTTGATCTAAAACTTTGTAATTTTGCCAATTTAATAGTTGTAAGATAAGTTCTCTTAGTTGTCCTTTTTCTTTTTGATCGATAGACTTTCCAACTCTGTATGTTACAGAAATATCCACCTTATGACTTTTGTCTGTGGTTTCTTTCATAGTACAGAAACATTGTTTGTTTGTTACTGAGGATTGAACCCAAGACCTGGCACATGTTAGACAAGTGGTCTATCCCTGGGCTACGCCCCCAGCCTCTGTACAGAAGCTGTAAATGCAAATAATAAAAAAGTATTTATTTTTTACTTTTTCTGCGTGCTTTGTATCCTATTTGAAAAGGCATCCTCCAAGTGTATCATCCTATATTTTCTTCTGCTGTGATGTTTGGGTTAAGCTAAGTGTGTCCTTACCAAACTCATAACTTCATGACTAAAACAAGTATAGTGCAGGAAGAAATGTGAAACCAGCGGAGAAAAATTAAAATTATTAGCCAAGAACCGGTCCTTTCTAGAAAACATGAACCACCTCTAGGAAACAGCTATGTGAAGCAGGAGGATCCAAGTTGGGGCCAACATTAGCAAGACCCTGCCTCAAAAATTTTATTGAAAAGGGGGTAGAAGGTGTAGCTGAGTACAGAGGTCCTGGGTTTACCACCCAGTACTGAAAACAAAAACCTACGTGTCAAATTTAACTTTGGACCGCACGAGAAAAAACAATTACAAACATACCGCCTTTCAGATGGAGATCCCGAGAAACATCCTGGACATAAATGCAGGCAGCCTCTCTCTCCACAAATTGTTCTCGATCATTACAAACCTTACTTAGTGGTTGTTAAATTTATAAATATAATAATAACAGGCAATGTTTATGTGCAAGACAGCAATGTAAGCTTTTGTATTAATTCATTTACTTCTCACAACAGTTCTGAGTTAGGTGTTTTTATTTTATCCTCATTATATAGAAGATAAAAGGGAGACTCAGAAGCACAGCAGAAATTCCCTGAGGTCAAAGGGCTGGTCTGCAGCACAGCCGGGCCTTGAACTTTGAACCCGGCCTTTGGTCTGCACTGCAGGCCAGGGCTGCCCTTAGAGAGGTATGCAGTGTGACATATATCAGTGGAGATTTCCCGAGAACTTTTCAAATCAGATCTTTTACATCAATAGCTAATTATAAGACAGAACTAATACATTACATCTGTGTATCCAAACCACCACAGTGCTGCTGTACAGCTGGTCAAACTCAAATCCTAAAAGACACACTAGAGGCAAACAAAGCCTTACACACACGCTAACGTCACCTGGGACGTTTTCACCAGAAAACAAGAGGCAACTAAAGAGCTTTATGTAAAGTGAAGGATAAAAAACTGAAGTCCACTTCCCTCCACAAAGAGCCGCACTGCACGGGTTAACAGCTGTGCGCAGTGGAGGCCTAGACATTCATACAGTACCTGGTCAACCATTAATCCTCCCATCTCCCTTGCTCCTTCTCAAAACTGGTGATTTTTTGGGGGGGGGTGTCAAAGCTAAGTGTTTAAATCCTATTGCCTCACTATTTCCAGCCTAAATCTCATAATACTGAATTAGTATGTTGGAATCCTGTAATTTCAAGTTCCAGAAACTAGAGAATCTTTTTTTTAAAGGAGGCTTTCACAAAAGTTCAAACTTAAACCCCTCAGCTGCTGATCATAATAAAATGTACTTCCTCAACACCAGAGAAATCTAAAGTAGCACTTAGGTTTCCCACAGTTACAGTCCAAGGGACACATGGAAAACCCAAGCAATAATTGCCATGACAATAACCCTGCAAAAACAGTTACTCAGCAAGCAGTGTTGCTATCAAATCAACTCTGGAAATATTCACAACTATTCTCCAAAAGATACAAGTTAAAAAAAAAAACACTGTAAATTGACAAACATGGGGTACTTACAGTATTATGCCAGGCAGAAAAGTAATAAAGTCACAGGGTGGAAAGTAATTTTGTCACACAGACATCAAAAGTTGTAGCCTGGGGCTGGGGAGGTAGCTCAGCAGTACAACACTCACCTAGCATTTGAGAGGCCGTGGGTTTGATCCCCAGCAATACAAAAAATAAAAAAGCGGTAGCCTTGGAGGGCAAACTGTATTTACAGATTACCATTAAATCCACAGATTTCCATTAACTTGGTAGTATACACTTTAAGTACGCCTACGTTCATTAGTGATACTAATACAGTAGGATACCAATGCAATAATCAACATTTAATCAGCATTTTACATAAAAATACTTCATAAAATTAGTTTGCATCCATGACAAGTGAAATAACAGCAACTGATTGTCATTTTTTCTAAAGACAGATACTAAAGAGTTCTAATTTAAGGAAGCTGAAAACTCAAGGGCTTAGAGCTCCTGATGCCCTCTCTCTTCTGGGTATTAATGCCTCTGTGTGAGGACGGGGATTGTTTTAGGTGTTTTTTTTTTTGTTTTGTTTTTTTTTTTGCTTTTTGCTTTTTTGGTTTTTGTTGGTCCCAGGAATTGAACTCAGGACCTTGCGTTTGCCAGGGAAGCACTTGCGCCATTGAGCTATATTTCCGCCTGGGGACTGTTTTTCAAATGAGAGTCTCACCTATCAGATCCCCACTTATGTCCACACTCTGTGGGAGTGGGACAGGTAACTGTGAGAAAGCTCAATAATCCCTCGGAGCTGCTGTTCTGGTTAGAAGAGAAGGACACTCCAGTGTATATTTACAGATGCCCAGAGAGTGCACAGAAATCCTATAAGATGATGACCAAAACCACATAGGCTTGACAGGCAGGCCCCAGAAACTTACACCCACGTCATCTAAAGCAACGATGTCAACACTATCGAAGTATACAATAAAAGTAACTTTCGATCTGTCTTACCAGACCACTGGTTTTCGACTTACTGCCTTTAGTTACGTTGCCGTCTCCCGCCCTACCTTTCCCGCCAGCCCCCATTCACATGCTACCTTCTTCCCAACATTTCCCCCGATTCTCTCCCATCCAGAAGCAGTCTTTCCTTTCTCTGAACTTCCTCAACACCCACTGTAAATATTTCTGGGGCCCTTTCTAGCTTGATACACAATTATTTCTGTTCTACTCTGCTGCCTTCTTTGTCAGACACCCTGCTCCTTAAAGTCACATGGGTACCATGACACGCACTTATCTTTTCTCCACTGTGACACTCAAGAGCATGCAGTGTCTTCCGCAAAGTAGTCATTTACATATTTACTGAACAAATACACAAACTGCACCCACTGTTTATAAACTGTGGTGCTATTCTTTATTCAACTCAACCACTGCAGAATTGTGCCTCCCAGGTGGGAAACACCAAGTACCCAAACACACCCCGTTACAGCACTCGGGCTCTCGCAGGAGCCACTTTTGTCCTGGGCTGCACCACTCTTTCTGTTGCCTTTTTACTGTTCCTTCTCTCTGTCCCAATGAGAAGGCACTTGTTCCTGCTATTGTCACTAAGAGCCTCATTATGTTCAAGGTAAAGTGAAAAAACGCATTCGATGCAATTACCAGTTCCTCACAAATTTGGGGGCTACTTGTCATTTCAACATCCAAGACTTGAATAAAAGAAAGTCCAAATTCCTTTCACTGCTAAGAACTATTTTCTTTTTTCCTTTTCAGACAAAATGGAAGCACACAGCACAGGAAGCAGTCCTCAGTAAGCCACCGTTCATAAACAGCTTTGCTGAAAGCGTAACAAAGGTTCTGTTGTGCTCTTGCACGGCAGGGCCAGTAAGCAGCAGGAGCAGATGAACTCTTTAAGAAACAAAGGTTCTGTCTTCATGCAAATGTTTGCATTAATAAAAAATGAAGAAAAAGATATAGAAAATGCAGGCTAACTGGACATAATAGGTCTCTAAACGGGAGGTTTTTCACATTTTCCAGGCGGAGTCAGCAGGTCTTTTTAAAACTTTGTTCTTCTGAGCATTTCACAGACATCACAAGCAAGACATGCAAATGACAGAAGCAAATCAAAGGACATCCCGCTGCTGTGCTGGCGCCTCCCTCACCCATGCCTGGTTTGTCATTCTCTGTTAACCCTGGTGCTGGCTGCTATTTTGTTGAGGAATGGAGTCCCTAGCCCAAGTGGCAGTCCATGTCCAGCCAGCTGGCCCCGGGCACTGATACCATTACAATGCAAGCCATGTACTACCACTCAGGGACACGTGCTGCCAGGCAACAAGTGCAATGTGTGATTTTTACACACTTGGCTTGCCAATCTGCATGGGAAAGAGCCTCTAAACTAACCACTTAATAAGATGTGGTCTTCTCAAGTGTGAGCATCAATGAGTACTCTCTGAAGATGGATTTGCTGAGGACCAGTCCTTCAAAGTGAAATACACAATAAGGGCATTAGAAGAAACGCAGACACTAAAAACCCTCTGGGGGCGAGGTTAGCTGCTATGTGCCAAAGCAGTGTACTGTGTGCTTAAGCTACTTTGTCTCACTTAATCTTCACAATCGAACTTTGGGTAGATACTTATCCCCATTTTACAACTTAGGACATTGAGGCTTCGAGAAATCATGTAACTCACCCAAGGTCACAGGGCTAATAATGGCAAACAGAGACCCAAAACTATGTAAATTTTCCTCCATCCTATATATGCCCTCCCTCCTATCGTTATTCGATGGTAACCTACCTTACCCTGAAAAAACCGCAAGGAACATACCTATTGCAGGACCACTGAAATGTCACCTCCATTTTTAATCATTTGGAGTTTTATAGGCCATTTTTAAGAGTGAGTAACACTTTTTTTGTTAGGTTATGATAAGAACCTGATTCAAGCTGCCGTTTTTTTGCACAGAAAAATGGACATCATACGTTGCACGTAATTTTAGAGCACTCTAAAATCTCCTAACACGCGTCTCTAACTCCACTGAGGGGCCGCTGCATACATGTTGGAAAATAACCCCAGGATCCACACACCTCTTTTCCTACTAGGAGCACATTTTCTTTTCCTCCATCTTTTTTTTTTTCCAGCAGCAAGCATAACAATGACCCTTAAGAGCCCAACCTCAAAATTCCTCGGCCTCCTCAGCTTCCATTAAACATACAATTTCTCTTCAGCAGCGCTTGAACTCAATGACGTTCTCCTGGGGCCTCTGGGGTGTACCAATCCCCCCTTCTCCACAGCTTCACTCCCCATGGCTTCAGCACCTCCAGTCACGGTGCCAGGGAAGCACAGGCTTCAAGACTGTGTAAGCTTTCAGGCAGTCTTGGGAATCTGTGATGACATTCGACACTGTCACCAATTACCAGAGTCTCCAGATGCATCAATGCTATCCTCATCACTGTGCCTACATTACATATGCTTCTGGGTAGGACTTTAGGATCATGTTATTTAAATTCTAATGAAACTAAGTGTTACAGTTGACACACTGTGTCAACTTGAGAAATCTAGAAGCTTCACTAAGCAACTTAGCAGTTCTACATCCTATGGTACACAGGATATGCCCTTACTTCTCCCTAGGATGTTGCTCATTGTATCAATTTTAGAAGTTTAGAGGTTTAATTAAGTGACTCGGCAAGGGGCCAGGGTTCTCACTTTGTAAACATCCTAACCCACCCAGGGCAGAGAGCCTGGACACAATATAAGGGAGGAAAAGAGGCTGGCTCTCCTGCTTTTCACTCTTGCTGCTTTTGCTGTCTTCTGCTGCCTTGAAGTGTTGCCCCTGTACCATGCCACCCTGCCTTGGAGAGAGCTGATTATGTAGTGAAACTTCTAAATACTGTGAGCTAAATAAAATTTTCCTTCTTTAACTTTGGATATTAGTTTTTTTTGTCTCAGAGAGGAGAGAAAACTAAGGCACTACGAAATTAGTTTCCTTCATTCTTTCCCTGTTGCCTCAGGAATGCAAAGTTCTTGGGCTTGCTCAAATGTAGTGCTGAGGATTTCCATATTTCCATCTATAACCACAATGCTACAATTTTTCTTTGTATAAAGCAAACAAAATAAATCATAGCAAAACCTGAATACTATGATTTCCTCAGAGACCAAAAAAGGTAAAGAAAAAGGAACTAAAGACATGTTCACATAGGCGGGTTCAGAGAATATGCTTTATATTTTCTAAGACTTTGCCTTTCTCTTCTTTTCCATCCTTTTTTGCTTTAGTTACTATTGTATTTTAAAAAATTTAATGGAATAGTAACTATTTTTTCAAGTTATAAAACTTATAAACTTGAGTTTAAAAATGTGTTCCTACAATTTTTAGTTTTCCCCTAAAATTTTTCATTTTCTAGTTTTACCAAATCACTTTGCTATCTTTCTATAGAGATATTATTTATCTTTGATTCCACCTCTAATTCCAAGGTACAAACTGGAGCATATTTCTAAGGAGGAAGCAATGGCTGGAGTTGGCATATTTCTAACAATGCTGTCTCTACCACAGCATTATATAAAGACTGGATAGTATAAACTATCCTCCCCCTGCAACACACACACCAACACACACATGTATACCTGGGCTCATGACCACAAGCATAAAGGTCTTATTTGTTAGCTTCTATTGCAGTTAGGCTAGGTTTTAGTCGTGTTATTAAATTATATATAAGAAAAAAGTTATACATAAGCAAAATATTTTGTGGTCACTAGAAAGTACTTAAATGAAATTGATTCTGTTGACAGATGTTCCTTATTTACCCAGCTCAGTGGTAGTAAACCTATAGCACGTGTGCTACAGTGGGCTAATTGTTATTACTGAAAGATCTAAAAGGTTCGCCATCACTGCCCTAGATGACAAAAGGGAATTCTTTCATACAATATAAGGGAGTCCCCATGGATCATGAGGTAAAAGACCAATCCATGGTTAGGATGGTAGCACAGGGGGCTGGGGATATAGCTCATTGGAATAAGCGCCTGCCTAGCAAGTGCAGGGTCCTGAGTTCAATCCCCAGTACCGCCAAAAAAAAAAAAAAAAAAAAGGATGGTAGCACAGAAAAACACATTCTGTGTCCCTTGTGACATTTACAGCACACCACACCAGCTGGGGTCACCTGTCATCAGACTTTTTCTCCAAAAAAGAAAAACAATCTTTCATACCGTTTAAACCGTATTATTTTAGGTTTCTCCATTGTATGCAAACAAACACAGTATTAACATAAAGCACTGATATATTTTCTAGAAGGCATACAAGGAAGGAGCAAACAGAAAAATGACTTTCATAACTTGAACTATAAAGTCTGTAATGCTCCAGAAAGTTTACTAAACATGTTTACATACATTATCTCATCAAATCTTACAATCAACTAATAGACAAGGCTGGCACTATTTCCATTTTACAAATGAGGAAACTGCCCGAGGTCACACTATTTGTAAGCACTGTACTAGGGAAAAACCCTGAATCTGAATCTCCTGAGTATAAGTATTTTCCACTGCATCATAGAATTAGGATAATTCTTAGAAAAATTTAGAAAGTTTAAAGTGATCATGATTAATAATTAATGGTATAAATATAAACATCATAGTCACAAAATAGACCATAAATCAGTCTTGGTAATTCACAGAACTTACATAAAGATTTTTAGTCCACTTTTCCATACACTAGCTGAGGAAACATTCTGGTTAATTTTAGAGCTGATGACAGCCCTACTTCCTCTTCAGATCCTGCACTGTGAACTGGAGAGGAACTCAATGAAGTATGACGTAGAACCAAAGGGAAGAGCAACTCCCCAGGTCCTCTCGTGAGAACCTATGGCCAGATTGCGTCCAATGTGAGATGCATCTGAGACAGATTCTGACCTCGGTCAGACACTTCCCATTACTCAAGTACCCCAACTCCCCCAGGGCGGGCAGATGGAGCTTCAGTCTTGCTCTGTGACACCCCACAGACTGGCATCTGTCACCACAGACTAGCAGGAGCGTCTCTTGACAGAGACCTGCTTTCCAATCCTTGTCCTATTGACGACTCCTATGCGTCAGATGCAAGCATTTAACCCCAAGCTAATTTCTCCAGAACAACTTGGAAGCTGGATTAAGCACAAGTAAACATTTTTACTTCAATAATAATTACTATAAATAGATATTGAGAAATTCCTATATTCTTTTCTTTTTAAAATTTTTATTCTTTTTATTGGTACATTTTGGATATACACAATAACATCCATCATAGGAAACGTGTACCTGTACATGATACGTCTTGTTTATCCCCCCCTTAACCCCTCTTCTTATTTACAAAAGCTGTATCTCCATTTTTTCCTTCTGTTCTCTTTCTTGTCCCTTGTTTCCTTTCCCCCCACCCCTCCCTCGTTCCCCTTGTCATGTGAACATTTGCTTCCCATTTCCCAATATCTACTACATATATTTGACCTTTATTTATACTTTTAGTTTCTCACACCAGAGAAACAATGTAGGATTTAAATGTGTGTCTGATTTATTTCACTTCAGAGGATGATCTTTCAAGGGGCATCCATTTAGCTGGAAATGTCACAAGCTTATCCTTCTGTATGGCAGGGCACGACTCGTTTGTATGAAATACAAAAACACATCTTCTTTATCCAGTCATCGGTTGATGGGCATCTGAGCTGTTTCTGAGATTTGGCTACTTATAAACTGAATCACAGTAAACATGGACGTGCGTATATCACTGTGGTGTGATGCTTTTCATTCTTTTGGGAAAATGCCAAGAGAAATAGCTGGGTAGAGTCTCCAGTCCTAGTACTTGAGCAATCTCCACGCTGATTTCCAGTGGTTGAACCAGTCTACACTCCCACCAACAGTGGATAAGAGTTCCTTTTCCCCCACAACCCTGCCAGTATTTGTTACTGATTTCTTGACAGTAGCCATTCTTTCTGGAGTGAGATGGAATCTCAGCTTTGATTTAATTTGCATCTCTCCAATGGCAGTGATGTTGAACAATTTTTCATATATTTATTTTTCACTTCCACTTCATCATCTAAGAAGTGCCTATGGGCTGGGGATATAGCTCAGTGTAATAAGTGCCTGCCTGGCAAGCACAAGGTCCTGAGTTCAATCCCCAGTACCGCAAAAAAAAAAAAAAAAAAAAAAAAAAAGAAGTGCCTATAACTTCAGATACTCGGTTTGGGATAGGGTCTTTAAAACTTGGGGGGGGGTCTGATTTTTTTTTTAACCTCTTCATATATTCTAGATACTAGTCCTTTGGCTGAGGAACAGCTAGCAAACATTTTTTTCCCACATTGTAGGTTGCCTCTTCACTCTCTTGGTGGTTTCTTTTGCTGTGCAAAAGCTTTTTAATAAGATCAGATCCCAGTTGATTCTTTGTGATAGTTGCTGTGCGACTGGGGTTTTGTGCAGTCTTTGTCTACACCAATGTCTACCTATTCTCTCTCTGTAGATTTAGTGTTTCTGTTTTAATATTTAGATCTTTGATCCATTTTGATTTTAGTTTAGCAAATAATGAAAGGTACAGGTCTAGTTTTAATTTTCAGCATACGGAACGCCATTTTTTCCAGCACCATTTATTAAGAGGCTGTCTTTCTTCTAGTAAAGGTGTTTGGCTCCTTTGTCAAAGGTAAGGTGGCTGTGTCTGGAGTTGTTTCTGCATCTTCTAATCTGTTCCATTGATCCTTAGGACTCTGTGCAGGTACCATGCTACTTTTAACACAGTAGCTTTGTAGTAGTTTCAAGTCAGGGATTGTGATGCACCCTGTCATGCCCCCTTTGTTGCCCAAAACTGCTTTTCCTACTCTAGGTATCTTCTGGTTCTAAATGAATTTTAGGGTTGTCTTCTCTAATTCTGTGAGATATGCTATTGGTATTTTGACTGGGATTGCATTAAATCTGTGTAACAATTTTGGAAGTATGGCCATTTTCACATTATTAGATCTTCTTATCCAAGAACAAGGGATATCTTTCCACTTTCTGATACCCTCTTTGATCTCCTTTTTCAGAGTCCTGTAGTTCTCAATGTTAAGGTCTTTTACTTCCTTTGTTAGATTGATTCCTAGGTATTTCATTTTTGTGGATGCTACTATGAAAGGTGTTGTTTCACTAATTTCTCTCTCATGGAGTTTGTTTTCTGTGTATAGGAATGCTAGTGATTTTTGAGTGTTGACTTTGTATTCAGCTACACTAATGAATTTGGTTATTAAATCTAGAAGTCTTTTTGGTGGAGTTTTTGGAGTCTTCTATGTATGTAGAGTGTCATGTCATCCACAAATGATAATTTAACTTCTTCCTCTCTGTCCTTATTTTTTGCTCTTATCTAATTGTTCTGCCTAATGTTTCCATATCTGTACTGAGTAAGAGTGGTGATAGTGGACATCCTTGCCTTGTTCCTGATTTTAGAGTGAAAGCTTTCTGTTTTCATCCATTTATTATGGTGTTGGTTTGTCATAGATGGCTTTTATCAGATTGACATAAAGATCACCTATTCTAATTTTCTATAGAGTTTTTTTTAATCATAAATGGGTGTTGGACTTTGTCAAGTGCTTTTTTTGCATCCACTGAGATGATCGTGTTTTTCCTCCTTGGCTGCATTAATATGGTTTATTACATTTACTGATTTGCTTATGTTGAACCATCCCTGCTTCCCTGGGATCAACTCTACTTGGTCATGGTGTATAGTCTTCTTGATGGTTTGCTGCATTCTGTTTGCCAGAATCTTATTGATGATCTTTACATCTATGTTCCTTAGGGAGACTGACCTGTAGTTCTCTTTTTGTGGTGGGATCCTTCTCTGGTTTTGGTATCAAGGTAATGCTTGCTTCCAGGAATGAATGTGGGAGTATTTCTTCCCTTTTAATTTCATTAAAGAGTTTGAGAGGTAGCACCATTTTATTAGGTCTTCTCTAAATTTCTTGTAGAATTCAGCAGTGAATCCATCAGGGCCTGGGCTTTTATTGGTAGGTTTTTTAATTACATCTTCAGTGCTTGCTTCAGTAGATTTCATTGACTGTGACTAATTTAGAATTTTATATCTTCTTGATTCAGCTTTGCTAATTCAGATATATCTAGGAATCTGTTTATTTCTTCTGTGTTTTCATCTTATTAGAATACAGATTCTCAAAGTAGATATTGGTGATCTTCTGGATTTCTGCAGGATCAGTTGTGATTTGACCCTTTTCATTCTTAATTGCATAGGTTTGAGTCTTTTCTTTCCTTTTTTGGTAAGGTTGGCTAAAGGCTTGTCAATTTTATTTAATTTTTCAAACAACCACCTCTTTGATTCATTGATTCTTTGTATTATTTTCTCAAGTGTTAACTTCTGCTAAGATCTTTATAACTTCCTCCCTCGTAGGAGCTCTGGGCTTCAGTTGTTCTTTTTCTAGAAGTTTTAGGTTTCTACATTGGTTGTTTATTTGGGCTTGCTGGTTTTTATTTTTTTTATATGAGAATTCATTGCTATAAGTTTCCCTCATAGGACTGCTTTCATTGTGTCTCATAAGTTGCAGTATGCTGTACTGGCATCATTTAATTGTAGAAACTGTCTAATTTCTTTTTACTTTCACCTGTGACCACTGGTTGTCATTTAATTTCTATGTGTTTTATGAAGTTTTTGTGTTTTCTTTTGCCATTGATTTCCAATTTCATTGCACTATGGCCTGATAATATGCATGGGATAATTTCAATTCCTTTGCATTCACTTAAGCATGTTCTATGAACTAGTAGGTGGTCTACTTTAGAGAACATCCCATGTGCAGCTGAGAAAAACGTGTATTTTGATGTTGTGGAGTGGAACACTCTGTAGACATCTACTAAGTCCATTTGTTCAAAAGTTTGGTTCTGTGCTAATATTTCGTTGGGTCTTTTTTTTTTTTTTTTTTTTTTTTTTTTTTTTTTTTTTTTTTTTTTTTTTTTGCGGTACTGGGGATTGAACTCAGGACCCTGCGCTTGCTAGGCAGGCGCTTATTCCACTGAGCTATATCCCCAGCCCGATGTGCTAATATTTCTTTGTTGATTTTTTTGTCTGATTGATCTATTTGTGATAGTAGGGTACTGAGGTCCCCATTACAACTGTATTAGTGCTTGTTTGATTTTTCATGCCCATTAGTATTTGTTTTATATAGTTAGGTGCACTATATGTTATATATATGTGTATGATTGTTATCACTTCTTCTTGGATTGTTCCCTTTACAAGGATATAGTGATCTTCTCTGTCTGTCTTAATCATTCTCGGCTTAAAATCCCGTCTGCAAATAGAATAGCTACCCTTGCTTTTCCGGGTTCCTGTCATATGGAACACTGTTTTTCATACTTTGACTTTCAGTCTATAAATTTCTTTTTTTTTCTTTTTCTTTTTTTTGGCACCAGGAATCAAACTCAGGACCTTGAACTTGCCAGGCAGGCGCTGTGCCACTGAGCTACATCCCCCTCTATGTTTTTGGTATGCAGCACACTGTTGGATCTTGCTTCTTGATCGAACCTGCCAAGCTGTTTCTTTTGATTGGTGAACTGAGACCATTTAACATTGATGGCTATAGCTGATTGTGTATAGATTTATCCTTGTCAATGTTATTTTCCTGTCGTTGGTTTCCTTTTTCTCCCCCCTCTGTTTAGTTACTCACCTTGCCTGGCAGATTCATTCTGTTGGGGTTCATGGAGTTAAAATCCTTGTTATCTCTTTCTCTAATAGCTTTTAATATTCCATTCTTATGTTGAATTTCTGGAATATTGACTCATACGCCTTGCTGTAGTTTTTTGATTACAGCTAATTGAGTTTTGAATGCCTCACTTACACATATGTCAAATTCTTTTTTCCATGCTTGAAAAGTTTTCTGCCATTACAGCTGTGAAGAAGTGTTTTACATAATTTGCTCTATCTCCTGCTTTTTCATCAACTCCAATCAATCTTATGTTATTTTTCTTTGCATTACCTGGCAGCCATTGGAATGATTTTTTTTGGTCCCTTGTTATTTTTTTTTTAATATTTCTTTTTACGATGGCTGACTACATTCGTGTCTTCTGTATCTGATATTCTGTCCTCACAATAGCTCATTTTGCTGGGTATACTTTCAGTGGAATTCTTAACCTCCTGGATACCTGTTTCATAAATTCCATTTCTTTTGTATGTTAGGCATTCATGGTTTCCATCATTTTCCTAACCTCCTCTACTTTTTAAATATGATCTGTTCTAGAGTCACTAACCATGTCTTTTATTATGTTACCATCTCTGCACTAATCTGAGAGATTATTT
The DNA here is from genome assembly GCA_004027595.1 of Dinomys branickii. Taxonomy (NCBI): domain Eukaryota; kingdom Metazoa; phylum Chordata; class Mammalia; order Rodentia; family Dinomyidae; genus Dinomys; species Dinomys branickii. The sequence goes on along the minus strand of PVLD010010699.1, from coordinate 8,927 downwards.
CTCATTTGATTTTTTTTTAGAACCTCATTCATCCGCTTTCTTCCTTTTGCTGTTACCACTTCAGAGAGCCCAAGTAGGTAGCTTTCAAATTGTTTGATCTCATTGCCCCCTGGGTTTGCCTTTAGTGAGTTGGAAGTCTGGGGCTGTATCTTTCTTAAGTGTCTTCTCATTTTTCTTTCTTTCTTTTTTTTTTTTTTTTTGGTTTAATTCTTGGGTTGATGCTTGTAAATTGCTTATGGCAAGTAGCTTTATTGCTAGTGTTTAGAAATTTGAGGAAATGATTATTCAGAGATGTGTTTCAGGGGTAGCTGGCTTTGGGGTTTTGAGTTTGTTGCAAAATCCTACCTCTTCAATTTATTGGGGATGAGAAGCTGCTTCCCATTTGGGTTAGTCACTGGTTCCTTGGCACTGGCCTATAGTACTGTTTATGACTCTTAGGCAATCTAGTCTTGGCATACCAGGAAGAATTATTTAGAACAACTATGTCACCTTGGCTAAAGTAGTACAGTCAGCAGTAACAGTAGCATCAAATGCACCCCAGAAAATGACAAACTGTGGTAACTATTAATTTGCCACCTTTAACCATATGAATTATTTGTGTTTATATAACAAAATCTAAAACAAACCAAAAAATCATATACACTAAATATGCCCTTAATATGATAATCTCACCCTCAGGGGAGAGTTGGAGGGAAAAAAGTGGAGAGATAGAAGAACAGGAAGGGATTAGAAGCAAGGCTGGAGGACAAAGGAAGACTGTGAACTTTAGGAAACTAGTGAAGAAGACAGGACAGAAAGAGAGAAGAAATAAAAACAACAGATTAGAACAATGACAAGAAAACTAGAAACAAAGTAAGAACAATTAAGAAAAAGAAAACAGGGCTGGGGATACAGCTCAGTGGCACAAGCACCTGCCTGGCAAGTTCAAGGTCTTGAGTTCAATCCCCAATGCCACAAAAACAAAACAAAAAAAAGAGAAAACAAAACAAACAAATAAAAGAAACAAGAAAAGAAAAAGAAGAAAAAATGTCCACTTCAGGGTTGTGTCTGTTGTCACTGGTAGACACAGTGGGTAGACAGATCTGTGTTGATTAATCCCAGTCAGCCAGTTGTAGATTTATAGCGGGATAGTGGATCATCCCAGGAAGACTGCACCTTTAGTTCCACTGAGGTTCAGGCAGGTTTATGGCTATGAGGCTGGAACACAATTTGTTCAGCTTACAACACTCCATGTACCTCCTGCTGGCTTGAACTTGCCTCCTTGACCTCCTACCAACTTGAACTAAGTTCAGCCTCACCATAACACTGGAGGCTGCTAGATAAAGCCTACAGCTGCTTGAAGTTCTGAACTCAGCTGGCCTCTCTGCAAGATGGCTACCAGCCAATCATCTTCCCCTGGTAGACATCTAAACCCAAATAATTCATAAGCCACTGCACTCTGCTGTGTCCTCTGCTCCACTCCACTGGTGCATTTCTCTAGAAGCCTCTGGGGTCACCAGTAGTCACTGAGCATCTGTGAGTTCCAGCCACCCCTCCCACACAGTGAGTCAGCCTCAGGGAGAAAGCACCACTTGCCACCACCACCTTCCACATTGAGGTCTCTCTGTGCTCTCTCATGGTCTTCAGTTCTTGGTTCAGATCCTTGTGGGGTCCTGGAAACCCACTTCCTTCCTTCTTCTCTTCTTTACCTTGCTATATTCCAGTGTCTAGACACCAAATTTTGGAGAGGCTATTTCTCTGATGTTCATTACTCCATCTTCCCAGAAGTCCTTAGATTCTTTTCTAGTTCTCTCAATTTACATTTTGTCTTTCCCCAAGATAAAGTGACCCAACAGAAAGCCTTGTTAAATGGACTTCATTTAAGGGAAAAGCTGAGGAGAATCTGAATGGGCCAAGGCATGGAGAGACCAAAAAATCCTTATTTCAATTTCATTTTTTGAGATTCTAAACTCAAGTAGCTGGTAGCAATCTTTTAGGTCATTTAGCTTAATACTTTTTAAAATCAGAGGATCATTACTATCATACTTTAAAACATTACTTAAATACAGAATTCTTGCTATATATATATATTTTTTTTTTTACTTAAAATGTGGCTATAATACCTTTACCCAAACAGATTCATTCATTTTTTTGGCTCTGGATGTATATTGCCAGTTACTCCCCAGAGAGATTATGCCACCTATGACTTACAAATCTCTGCACATACCTAAATATAACTCAAAATTATCTTTTTTTATTTGTTTTTGAGACAAGGTCTCACTCTGTAGTTCAGACTGACCTTGAGCTCACTTTGTAGCCCAGGGTGGCCTCAAACTCGCAACAATCCTCCTGCCTCAGCCTCCCAAGTGCTGGGATTACAGGCATGTGCCACCACACCTGGCACAAAATTACTTTAAATTGCAAGATACTTTTTAAATTACTAACAGCCGGGCGAGGTAGCACATGCCTGTAATCCCAACACCCAGGAGGCTGAGGCAGGAGGATCGTTGCGAGTTCAAGACCAACCTGGTCTACAAAGCAAGTTCAAGACCAGCCTGAACTGCATAGTGAGACCCTGTCAAAAACACAAAAAGTAAATGAATAAATAAATAATTACTAAACCTGAATGTTTGGTTATCTTTGTCCACATATGGACTTTAAAAAAATTAACTATAAACACAATGTATGAATGTAATAAATAATACAGAAGGATAGAAATAAAAAGAAGATAAGCTGCTGCTTCATCCAGTTCCCAAGAGCACTCACTGTTAACAATTTATTCTATACCTCCTGGAACTCATTCTAGGTGTGATCATACACACAGTGCCAAATATTTATTAACCTTCTTTCTTTTGCAAATAATACATTGTACATATTCTGCAACTCATTTTTCATTTTATACTTCAGGCACATTTTTCCATGTTAATAAATGTCATCTTTTTTGGTACCAAAGATGAAGCCCAGGGATTTCATACTGAGCTGTATATCATCACACCTTTTTAAATTTTTTTAAACTTTGAAAAAACATTTAGTCTCACTAAGTCACTAGTTGCACAGGCTCAGCTTTAACTTGTGATCCTCTGGCTTCAGCTTCCCACGGTGCTGAGACTACAGGCACACACCACAGTGGCTGGCTAAATCTCATCTTTTCCATGGCTACATAGCTGTTCAATGTGGTGCATGCTTGTAATCCCAGTACTCAGGAGGCTGTGGCAGGAGGACTGCTGAGAGTTTGAGGCCAGCCTGAGCTACATAGTAAGTTCAAGGCCGGCTGAACTACATAGGGAGACCCTCTCTCAAACAACCAACAAACCTCCCCAAAATGGCTACATAGTAGTAGCTATATAGAAACAGCATAATTTATTAATCGCTTCCTTATAAATGGACACGGAGAATGAATAAATTCTCAAATTATTTGCTTTGACTTTTTGGGTTGACAAACTTAGGGCTGTAATATTAATGTATGTGGGTAGATTAACTAATGGTCAATTTATGACCCCCAGCTGAACTGAATCAGTGTGGTTCTGGGTGTGGAAGGCCCACCTGAGGATTGCTGCCAAGAGCATAAACAGAGAACTGGAGGGGAAGATGGTGCGCTGTTGATTCTCCAGAAGCTTGTCACGCTGGTTTTCCTGGTATGAGTTCGGCTGTTCTCATCACTGGAGGAGCTCGGGTTCTCGCTGTCGCTGAGGGCTGTCGCTGAGGACGGCTGTGGTTCTTTTCGGGAGCTCTGGTCTTACCTTCAGCGTCACTTCCTGGCTCCAGCACACATCTCTCAGCCTGCTGCCCCAGACCCTTCGTCCCGTTGGTGTAGACTTTCTGGCTTCCACTAGTGCCCTTGGGGCCTTCCCAGTGCAGACCTTTGATATAAACTTGCTGAGACATTGTCATAAGCTCTAGACCTCCAGCTGGTGCCGTGGAGGACACTGTCATGGGCTCTTGGTCTTCAGCTGGACTTGTGCAGGACATTGCCTTCAGATCCAGGCCCTCTGCTGGATTCTCTGGGTCTCTAGTATGTGGAAAGATCTCCCGCATTGTTTTGCATTTTACTCTTTGGATGAGTATTATAAAATAATCCTATAAACTATGTGTTCTGTATTAGATCTATATCCTTGTAAACCCTGACTACGTGTATCACTTTTTTTACATATATTTTAAATTTTAGTCGTTATTATCACTATTCTGTGATTTTTTTTCTTTTGTTATTTGTCCTACAGAGATCTTTTAAAAATGAATTATATATATGTACCAAGTCTGCCCTCTAATAATATTGATTATGGCATAAAATTATCTCAAGGATAAATCTAATTTATTATCTTCTCCTAGTGATGAGAACATTTAACACTTTCATTCAACTGCAATTCAGTGTACCATAATGGTATGAAGTATGAATCTAAATTTATTTTTGCCATACTGAAATCTAATTAGCCCACCTAATGAATTTTGACATCATTTTGTTACACTTAGTTTGTTACAGATTAAACAGATCTGTACTTTGATACTGGGCATAGTGGTGCACACCTGTAATCCTAGCACTCAGGAGACTGAGGTAGGAGGATCACTGAGAGTTCAAGGCCAGCCTAAACTACACAGTGAGTTCAAAGCCAACCTGAACTACATATCGAGATCATATCTCAAAAAACAAAACAAAATAGATCTGTGCTTTGGACTCTATTTTTGAGATTTCAAGTCTATATTGTTTTGTTATTTTTCACCTGAAAACTCACTACCATAACTTTTAGAACTTTCTACTTAAGTATAATAATATGCAAAAGAGTGTGGCTTACACTTCTCTGCCTAGGAAGCCAAACTTCTCAGCTCAGCTTATCAGAACACCTTTCTTAAACTTGAAGACAACTCTTTCCTGCTTCATGAACAGCTAGTAAAAGCCAATTGGATCTCTAAATTTGTTGAAATTTTGTCTCACAAAATTTGAAGATGTTTTGATTTTAATGGGGAGTTTTTGCAGTGCCAGTGATCAACACCAGGGAGGTGTGTACCAGGCAAGAACCATCACTGAGCTACACCCCTAGGCCCAGACTGGAGGGTCAATACAATGTTTACCTCATTAAATGAACTGAAAAAACGGCAAGATTAGGTAGTACTTAACGGAGTTCTTCCTATGTGCCAGAAACAGTTTGTTTCAAGAGTTTTATTAAGTTAATCTTCGTAACAGTCTTAGTACTCCCAAAATTGTGCACAGAAAGGCTAAGTCATCCGCACAAGGTCACATAGCTATTAACTGAATAGCTAAAATGATTTTGGGGAAGGGAAACAGGTTGTAGGACTTATTCTACACTTCATTTCGTTAAAACCACAGTACTAAGATAGCATAGTGTTACTATAAAGATCGAACAGAAGAGAGACTCGAGAATATATACCTATGTATATGGCTCATTCATTTCAACAAAGGCAATTCAGTGAAGAAAAGATAATCTTTTTAACAACTGATGCACATACACCTGGATAGTCATATACTCAAAAAGAAGAATGTTGGCCTGGTGTGTAGCTCAGCGGTAGACCTCTTGCTTACCATATACAAAGCTGTGAGCTTTGATCACAAAATATATAAATAAACAAGCACACAAATAAACAAACTTTGACTTTTACCTTACACCATCAAAAAAAACTCAAAGAGTTGGTGATGGACCTCCCTGGTACAGCACTTGCTTGGCATGCAGCAGTCTCTGGGTTTGATCCTCAGCACATATACACACACACACACACACACACACACACACACAATCAAAATGAACCATATACTTAAAGGTAAAAGCTAAAACTATAAAACTTCTGGAATATAATATAAGCCATAATCTTATTGACTTTGGGTTAGGCAACATTTTTCTAAGTAAGACATAGAATAGAAAGCATGAACTATAAGGAAAAAACTGATGAATTGCACTTTGTCAAAATATATGGTTGCTCTTCAATTAGACACTATAAAATCTCTTCCTCCCAGTCTTGTAAGGACACAGTGAGAGGGTAGCTATCTACAAGCCGGAGAAAGGAAAAGATGCCTTACCGGGAACTGAAACAGCAGCACTTTGATCTTGGGTTTCTCAGCCTGTGTAACTGTGAAAAGATTAACTTCAGGTGCTTAAGAGGCCAATCTGCGGCACCAGGTTATGGAAGCCCGAGCTGACTCATGCAGCAGCCCCATGGCTAGGTGTTCCTGAAGGTCTACACACACTATCAATATCACTACATTTTGAGCCTTGACTCTTGAGAGTATGTCTTTAACAGTCTGTGGACAAAACCAGAAGTACACATAAGACACTTCTGCAAACCAGAGCATGATAGTTGTCTTAAAGGAAGGTGCTTGAAGACTATTTGACTTGCAAGCTGTTACTTTTTTTTTTAATAAAGCACCATTTTTATCTGAAAGAACTAATGTACAAAAATGGTTATTCGGATTTGGGTATTTGGCAAAAAATTCTCAAAAATGAACAAAATAAGCCTCTAACCTCAAGGAAAACAACTGAAAGTTTGGTTGGTTGGTTTTTTTAGACAAAGTCTCTCTATGTAGTCCAGGCTATCCTTAAACTCACTATGTAGTTCGGCCTGGCCTTGAACTCATAGTGAACCTCCTGCCTCAGCCTCCAGAGTGTTAGGATTACAGTTGTGGGCTGCTATACCCAGCCCTACTGAAAATATTTGTTAACAGCAGTAAAAAGTCAAGCTTTCAAGGGAAAAATAAAACATTAGGATAACTTATACTTCCTCCACGAACTGGACAATTTCCCAGTTCTTCAAGTCTTGCCACAGATTTATGGTGGTATCAATGAATATGATCTTTTGATTTTGTGCAACAAAATAGACATTTGGAAGAACTGCCATACTAAAGGGAATTAATTTTTCACATGAATAATTAAAAGATTCTTTCAAAGTACAAATAAACCAATGGATTTTAATATAAAAGAGAATGAAAAGTTCATTGATGGGTTGTAGATTCAAAGAGATAGTCATTATTTCTGGAGTTGTGGCATAGTATCCAAGAATGCCTATGGTTATGTAAACGTTGACTGAAACACTCTACCTTTTCTAACTACATGTCCAAACTACATCCATCAACTGAAACATTTTGTAACAGACTTAATGCAAATGTAGATGTAAACATCCAGCTGTCTTTAATAATGTCTATTATTAAACTAGACATTAAGAAGATAGGAAAAAATGTGAAACAATACCATCTCTCTCATTTCTGTTTGGGAAAATGTATTTTCAATAAAAATGCCATTTATGTTATGTTATATGAATTATTGTTGAGTGAGTACTTATTGTTGAGTGAATACGTATATATATAAATTTTGTTTTAGATTAAAATAAAGTAAGTTTGAAAGTTATATTCCACTTATACTAAAGTTTAATGGCATCCTTGATTATTCTTAAGAGTATAAAGAGACTCTGAAACCAAAAAGTTTAAGAATCACAGTTCTAGGTTAAACAAAAGAGGCTAGGGATATGGCTCAGTGGCACAGCACCTGCCTGGCAAGCTCAAGGTCCTCAGTTCGATTCCTGGAACCCCCCCGCCCCAAAAAAAGAATTAAAAAGAATAATCTATAGCAGTGATTGTGAACCTTTTAGAGTTCTCAATGATACAAACAGAAACAAAGTTGTAAGAGTCACATTCCCACAGGGAACACTGAGTTCTGGCGCTGCTCTCAGCTCCTAGAGCGGGAGGAAACACCTGGGAGAAGGAATATGGTGAGGTGGAGAAGAAAAAGCTGCCATTATCATGTTTGGATGCCATAATAATTTGGAGAGCTACTGAAAGGTTTTAACTACATCCAATTTAGGTTTTAGAAAGATCATTCTGATAACGAGAAAGAATGAAGGCAATGAGACCAATAGAAACTGCTAAATCATCCAATAAAACCATATACATTTCATTTTTCTCGGAAAATGATAGGTTGTTATTATTTTAATTACATATTTTAAAATAATAAGGTATTCTAAATTATCTTCTGTAAACTGCAAATATTCTTAACTATTTTCAGCTCTAACTTCAACTACATTTGTTTTTAATCTTTTTTCTTTCTTAATTCCCTTATGGGGTTCGGGACGTAGCTCAGTGGTAGAAAGCTTGCCTGGCACACGTGAGGTCCTGGGTTCAATCTCCAGCATGGTCAAAAAAGAAAAGAAAACAAAATAAAATCTCCTTTGGACCTTTCAGTTAAACCTACCAGACCAAATATAAGAATTATCTTTTTCTCCTTCCAAAAGCTCTGCTAAAATATCACTGAAAAGATTTTTTTAAAGGCTTAAAGGCCACCAGCTGATCATCTCAATAGATGAAATATATGAAAACCATTTGGCAAAATTTAACATTGTTTCATGAAACACACACACACACACACACACACATGCACACACACCCATGCACAAACTAAGAATCCAAGAAATTCCTTAATGTGATAAAGAGATCTACAAAAAATCAACAGCTCATAGTTCACCTCATTCTTAACACTGAAAGGCTGAACACTCTACCCTCTGAACAGTGACAAGGAGCCAACACAGGAAAGGAAAAGATCCAGATCCAGATTGCAAAGAAAGATGTGAAACAAACTCTACTTGCAGATAACACCATCTTGTATACAGAATATCCTAAGGAAGCCAAGTGTTGTAGTACAGGCCTGTTATCCCAGCTGTCTGGGAGGCCGAGGCAAGAGGATCACAAGTTCAAGCCCAGCCTGGGCAACTCAGCAACTTAGTGAGACTGTCTCAAAATAAAAAATAGTAGTAATAGTGGCCCTGAATCAAGGCCAGCAGTTTTCTGTAGCTGTTGGTTTCAAGCAGGAGCCTAAAGTGGTATCTTTCTATGGTCTGTTGGCCATTTCAGAACTTCAGAAGTGTAATGGTCAATTCATTAGAAAGTAACAAATAACTAAATAAATTTTACTAGAGAAATTCAAGATGGCGACCGGGTAGGCAGCAGAAAGAGAACC